>DWQT01004958.1:0-10729 GCA_018244895.1 Myscelus amystis hages
GGTAGGAATATTCCTTTCGGCGAGTAGAGGTCAGCTAAGAACGGATTTTACGAAATTCCACCTGTAAGGGGGGTTGGGGGGGTGTTAATTATAATTTATACAGGAAAGCTACGTTTGCCGGGTCAACTAGTAAAGAGTAAAACTATTTGAATTTGAATTTGAATAGTGTTCAATCATCAATTAAACCACTCTGTGTTCATTTTAATTATCTTACTTACATGTAAGTTAATTTTAACGTAACAATAACTCAATAACAAACAATTGTTTTAATTATAAATGCCTCTCCTAAATTTGTACGCCGCAAAAGGCAAAATATTCTGTAACATCTTTAAATGTATTCATATGTAGTTGTCCAAATAAACGTATGTATTTGTCTTTGTCAATATCAGTATTCAATCCGATAGCCATGTGCCGATAGTAAGGTATACATACATATTATTATGTTTAATCATTGAGTGGATTCTTATTCCAATAATATTCAATAATATTGGTTGAGTTAATCGCGGTAATTTTATCAATATTTGTAGTCCACTAGAAATATGCCAAGTTGACTACTTGAATGCTAGTAAGAGTATGCCTAATAGCGCTCCTTTAGTTTCAAGGTCATTTTAAAGGTTTCCTCAAGTACCGTTAGCAAAAAAAATATCGTTACATGGCTTTTGTTGCCGGAATCGATACTTCGACGTAATTTCGCGATTTCAAACGCAAATTTACGTGCGAGGTACATAGTGGGGTTGACACGAGCACCGAATATGTTTTGTTCCGAGGTCAACCTTTGAATTTAGCGTTTTGTTTTCATCGAAGATTCTCGTCCAGAATTGCAGCCAACTAGGCTTGCTAGGTTGGAGCTATAAGGTGGTAGAAGCACTGCCACATCAATTTCTGCCTTATAACAGCAGTGTTAAGGGCCGCTGTGTTCTGGTTCGAAGGGTGTGTCTCCCTGACATACTTTTTCGACGCATTTCAGCTTAGTCCTCAGGAATAGCGGCGCATCTGTGGTCGACCTGAGATAGGAATCTAATCTCGTCTGGGGTGGATTACGAATGTCCATGAGCGGCAGTAGCCACTTACTGTGGACTGCATGCTCGTCTGCTACTTCTTATAAAATTAACTTATTTTCAACTAAGATGCATATTTAAAGTCAACATAAAACCGTCTGGTTAGTACCCAGTATTGCACGTTTTGTATAAAAATCTTTAGTTATCGATATTTACATCGGCTTCGGTGCAATGTGGACCGAAAGAAACCAAGCCGGGGGAAAAGTAACTCTCGGCACCATTAAAACAGTCTCAATGTGAACGTCGTTCGCTTGTAGAACGGCACGTTTCTGGGCGCGATCACGACGTGCGCGATGATAGTGTTCGCGGGCTACCTGGTGCTGTTCGCGCACATGCGGCCGGCGCTGCGCGCGCTCTCCTACGGCTCCTTCATGCGCTACGGCTTCGAGGCGCTCGTGCTGGCGGTGTACGCGCGCGGCCGCCCGCCGCTGCGCTGCCCCGCCGACGCGCACTACTGCCACATGAGGTCGGTGACCCGTCGGAATACCATTGTTTCTAATAATACACACGCGAGGACATATTATGTAGCGCTACCTCGAACTTAAACATAGTTTCTAATGTAAAAATATTGTGAAAAAATATCGCGTGTTCACAGAGCAACTGACAGTTGTTACAGTGTCAGAATACATTAGTTGGGTTTTCCCGCTCGCACGTGTCATACAAAACGCGGGAATGACATTTATTTTTAAGCACGATAGGGTCGCTGTACAGTTTTGATAATTTTTTAACATGTTTCGTTCGAATACTTCGTCGATAGAGACTCGTGCTAGGACCATTGATAGCACAATAGACAGCTTATAATACGGTGGTAAAATACATGTTTGCGTATTATACAATACTTGTATAGTTGAATATGATGTAACAGTTTTAATAATAATTGAAACAATGCAAACGCGGTTATCTGATAACATACGAGTATTATTAAAATATAATAATAAAGAGTTAGCGTACCAGGAGAAAATAAGTTTTAATATACATATTGTTTATTTCAGATACCCCTCAGAAGTCATCAAACAGTTGGATATGACGCCGGACAACTATTGGACAGACATCACGGTACTAATTGTCGAAGTGGTCGTAGTGAGAGTATTAGCCTACTTGACGTTACGGCGATTTATAAAGAAATCTTCGTAGCGAACGCGCGGTACATTGACTAGCTTGCTTCTTTAGTTAAGTTAGTTTTGTATTCCAATCTAATCCTACCCAGTATAAACAGGGTGAATATTGCATTGTTGAATATATTCACTCTATCCGGGTGTAAAATACGAGGGAAGGTCACCGAGGGGGTTTTAATGAGTTAACCTCACATAAACCGCTGTCTCTTAAGACACGCTACCTTTTGAAGGGTTCCTCGTTACTAGAAAAATGGTTTATAAATTAGCATAAATAAGTAGCTAATAGTTTATATTTTATATTGGTCGTGGATGTCAGCGCTGCATTAACACGTCCGCTCCCAACGAGTGCCGACATCCGACTGGCGACATACTAACTTACACCGCCATCTGTTGTCAACTTATGGAACATATCTTTGTCCTAAAAAACATTTAGTTGGACCAAATGTAACACGTGTGCAAAACTTCATTAGGATCGGTTCAGTAGTTCGTCGGATATCGTGACATAAGAAATATCTATTATGTATGTATATTTGTCATCTATCTAGTTACCGTGTTATAGGATATGCCTAGTTTGGGATTTGACGGTGATATATTAAGAGTCCCAAGATATTAGTAATGTATACCTTAGTATCAATTCGTACGTAGTGTACATGTATTGTTGAGAGAGAATTTAGACGAATATTTGGTTTAAATTAATCTCCACTTTGAATCTATAGAAACGCTTATGATTAGTTTGAATTAAATATAAGCTTCATTAGAAAATTGTATATTAACTCGGCAATTGATTAATCTAAATATCGAAAATAATGTAAACTTACAGCCAAAGACTGATTTTTATTTTTTGATCCTGAATATTTCGACAAACTGAAGATTTTGAATTTCACATCAACACTCGTAATAAAACTTATTTACGTTCAAGAAGTTTTTGGGTCACATCGAACCACATTAAAAATAAAGCAAAAAATAAAAAAAATCAAGGACTATTCGCATCTGTTTATTGTCTGTATTTTTACATTAATCAAGGAACTTGTTTTTAACGCGCTAATTTTAGTGGTCGAATTAGTTTTTGTGATCGTTGCAACATCGTTCATGCAATTTAAACGGTTTAATCTACGTATAACTTCCAAATGTCTTTCCGCCATTTTGTGTCGTCGTCGTCGCCATTATGCACATGTCAGTTGGGACAAATTTCCACCCCTCCAGCCTCGATCCTAGAGTTTTTGATTTAAAACAAAGTACAGACGAATTTGTTACATCTATAACACGTAGGTATAAATTTGACAGTGGGTCAGACCGTGACTTACATGCGTAGAATATTTTTCGCAAAACATGTTCTACTATCTTCTACTATCAATTTCGGCCAATACCAAAAGGTCTCGGTCAGTGACCTTTGTACCCTTAGTACGCTCGCATGTTACTTTGATAGGTAATAGTAAATATTAAACAGTATGTACTTAACATATACGTAACGTAATGTGATAAAAAGTATGTGATTCAGTGTGATACATTTTAATGTTATTTCTCACATACAGCGGGTGCTTCGGTCATTGATCATGACCAATATATAAAGTACTTAGTAGTAATTATTCGCGGCTAAGATTGCATACAGTTAGTAAATGCATAAGGCTGTTTATTTTAAACGACCGCTGCCCTTCATGGACATCGCAAACAACATCCAATAAAGCAGTGAGAATTAATTTTCTCACAATATCATGATGAAGACAGAATCGCAATGTTATTTATATATACTTTGCGAAACTTTTTCCCTTTAAGAACCCAATTTAAAAACAGTATTGTTAAACCTTTCTCACAATGCGTTGGAATAATTAAGTAAAGTAAATTTCCATGTGACTATAACGTCAATCGATTTAAAAGTACTTGCGTAAATATTTACGAAGATGCGATTTGTTTATGTTGTTATTACCTTTTGTTTATTCGCGCAGTTCACAATGTGACAGCTGCCATGTTAGTTTGCACAGATTATTATTGATGGCGTCTCTTGCAGCCATGAACTGGCTTGCAGTATATACTTTATATACTTTAGTTTAGTTCAATTAGAGATCGACTAAAGATGTCGTTGGAGTGGAATTACATTAACGACTGATCTTTTGGTCCAGTGGTTACTGAATTCGATTTTATTGCAATGATTTGATGATACTGAATTTACGGAATCAGCACAGTAGCTGAGGTTGGGTGCTCAATATCAAACCAAAAAAAATATGTACGATGAGCATATTTGTTCTGTGTTTTTAATCCATATAGATACCTTTTAAATACAAAAATTAGGTTTGGTTTATTGGACTACCTGATCGTACCATAGCATTATCATTATAATATGGTCGTGTATGAAAATCTCTGAAGACTTATTTTTTCGCGAGTTGATTAAATTTGCAATTTTGGTTTGTAACAAAAGTTCGCACACGTTTAAGCTAAGAGCTCATTATGTCTTTATTTATATGTCTATATAATACTAATATTTATATATTTCTTTATAATACTAATATTTATAATACTAAAGATTTAGGTTATGTAGAATAATTATCCTGTGATTTATAGGTAGGATCGCTTTAAAAATACTACGTACTTATTCATTGCGGTCGTTTTTTTTTAACTTGTAGATATGGTGTCGACTTAGATCTACTTAGATTATAATGAACAATTCGTGTCTTATAACAACAATCCTTTTTTTAAATAGCGATTGAGGAATTTTACACGAAAATCCGATTTGTAATAGTGGCAAAGGGATTTGGTACGAATATCCGGTTTTACCTAAATTATGTATCGATGTACATATGTTTGTTTATGGTATTCGTTGCGAAAAACCTTTGCTCAAAAATCTCAGCGAAGCAACATTTGTACAGCCAATGAAGCATTACTTGGAGGATCTCAGGAGGATTGGGATAAAAATGGCATTATATTACGAATTAAAATATTTATATTTACGCCATACTTAATGGATTTTATGAATCTGGGTAATAACGCCATGTTGCTTACATCTGATTATCTTATTATTATGTTAGGAAATAAAAAAGAAACATAAGGAAGTACATTTTCACGTGTGTACAGTGAATTAAACGTATTAAATAATAATAATAATAACCTTTAAGCTTTAATATAAGAACGGTGTTTGTACTTTTGAGATGTTTATTTGACTTTGTAATATAATAATCATTTGATTACGTTTTGAAATGTGGTCCGTTTTTGATGTTTTGATATGGCACTGCAACCAAATCAAATATTGAGTTTCATTTGAAAGTTGGCGTTTAGTAAATTGATTTCTTACGCAGATTAATGTTTCTATGATACGAATAAAATGCTATTGAGAAATATAAATTTGGCGTTCAACGTTTTATTTTATTTAATAATTACCCTTATTGTAAAATGTTTATTACTGAAAATATTTTTAGCATAAATCGGGACAAATGCTTTTGATAATATTATTCAGATTTGTAGTATTCAAAAGTAATATACGAAGAGAAACTATGATACATGTGATTTATTAATCCTAGCTTTATGAATGAAAATATAGTAGAAATAACAGTGCACCCGAAAATAATCGAAGGCTCCAAGAATGACATGGCGCTTCTAATGTCCCGCTTACTATTACAGAATGTGCTATCGCGACATTGTCTTCTGATATATCTCTTATAATTCCTCCTGATATGGTAGCAGTTTCTTCTACACTCTGCCAATAGATGGACGGCAGTGTGGCCAAACACTGTAACAATGAAAAAGTTACAAAACGTATCTATGGACAAGGGCAGAGAGATTTTGGAAATAGAATGCATTCCAAATATAATTTCAATTGTTGTAGTTAATATAAGAAAATGAGGGTATGAAAACGAACTGATGAATCATCTGCTACTTAACAAACATTCTCTATTACACCGCTACAAAAAAAGAAAAGTCACACGTGAATTTATAGCATAATTCATTTTAATAAAACCTTGTAACGGATGAATTTAACTTCTGTTTAAGATATTGTTATTGTACTGAGTCTTTAGAAACTTGAAACACGGTAAGCGCTTTATTAAAAAATCTTGAGATTCGATAGATAGTCTATCCCCAATTTACCTATCTATACCTAGAAACATACGACTTCGTAATTATGGTTCCAATATTCACATCGATACATACTTTAATCTTCAGTTCGCCAACCAAATGCTGCTTCTCTATCTTAAAGGCAAGTCTCCGGTTGGTGGTATCAAGTCCATTATTTTTGGTGTATTCTGGTAGAGATGCTGAACCAGACGACGCTGGCTCTCCATTAATGTACCACGCAAGCTCCGCTGCAGGTTTAGATTGAATGGTTGTGCAGTTCACTTTCACACAGTCTCCGAGGTTGTAATGAGCTTTGAATCCAGATATTGTCGGACCGTGCGTTGGGACAGCTGAAATAATAGAGAGACCTCTCGCTTTTATCATTAGCATTATAATTGCATATACCATCGAGTTCACCGGGGGATAAACAATTCCCGTTGGCAGTTCTTAAGGCAATGGTATCTTGAAGGATTAAGTGTCAATACTATTGATTTAATAAGCTTATATAACATTATCTAATTTGTAAGATGATGCATTCAAATTATGAAAAGAAAACTAAATGTTTACAAAGATAACATATCACATATCTATCTAATCTAATAGTCTAATAACTTATACCTATGATACGCATATCAGCATATTTCGAGACGGTATGGAAACGCGGTCGATCGCCGGATACCTCACATCGAAACCTGCCACCAGTCTCCAGGTCTGCAGGGGCCAGGGTTAAGTTAGAACCGGAAGAATTGAACTCCTAGGGCGAGAAAAAACAATAAGTTGCATTGGTAATTGATATGTACTAAGGTGTTATTGCTAATAAAAAGTATTGAAGGCAAGAAAAATAGCTAAAAACAAGTGGTTTTAATATATTTAAATAGATACACATCTCTGCATTGCACCAAAGCCGATGTAAGTACGGGATAACTAAAGATTTTGATATAATACATGCAATACTGGGCACTAAGCAGACGGTTTTATGTTGACTGTAAAATATGCATCTTAGTTAAAAGTAAGTTAATTTTATAATAATAATTATGTTAATTTTTACATGTACAATTTCTCAAATTTGTACGCCGTAAAAGGCAAAATATGGTTTGAACTAATAATTTTGTAACACCTTTCAATGTACCCATATTTGTACAAATAAATGCCTTTGGCTTTGTCTGCATAGTTACTTGAAAACAGTATAACATTTCGCAACTAGATTACTTCGGGTAATCTAAGGAAACCTTTCGAACGTCGAGAAACAATGAAAATTCTTTGGTCTACGGCTACATACCTCCACGTCCACTCCGGGCAGAGGGAACTTTCTCCGCGGCTCGGCGTCACGAGGCACGTGGCGGAAGAACTCGCTTCCATCCTTGTACCACTTGACTGAGTATAGCACATCGACAGGGTCCAGTGCCCAGTGGCATGACAAATGGACACGTGCGCCTAAATAAACGTGATCGGGAATGCGGAGCTCTAACAGCTCTAGAGCTTTTAGGTAATCTACAATAAAGAATAACACATCAGTGGTAAGAGCATTACCTATCTGTATATGAAATGTGCGATGAAAATACTGAATACAAACAAATGAAACGAAAAACAAAAAGAACGAAACGAAAACCAAACAGTTTCACATACACACCTAATGTATTTATGAGAAACATTGTGAAAAATAAATATCGGTGAAAATATGACAACATTATTAGTGTACGATTTTCCTGACATCACTCAGTTTTCTATAACCATGCTCCTTCTAGCCACGCACGTATCTGAAAATAATAATGTTTTAATAGTCTACAAATTGTCGAGAAAATTCATAAAAATGTATCCGAGAACGTTGCTGAATGAAAGGTATATATGGCTGTATGCAAATGTTAGTGGATTATTGTTAATAATATGTAAATGTAAGCATTCGTTGCAATAACCATTACTGATACAGACCTTACAAATCTTAAAGAACGTTTAGAAGAACTGTAAAACCTTAACTTATAGCATTTCCTTAACTTATCGATATAATCATTTTGATTTTCACTTTATCAGAATTACCCAACTTAAAATACTTTATATTAGCGAGTACTTAACGTCGAGTTAATTAAATTGAAAGTGGAACAAATATGCTAATATGTTTGTTTGAAGCGTACAAGCATATTTTAAAACAACAGATCTGGATTAAATATATTTTATAAGGACGTGCGTGCAGTTTGTTCCGTCGATTTCATGGCGTGTTATGGTATATCGAGTTACACGGTTTCAAAGCCGACATTTACTTTAGAATCGTAAATTTGACGCCACCTAAACCTTACCTATACTTATTCCTTAAGGAATTTCGTGAGTGTTTCCAAAGGGTTTCTATTTATTCATCTGATCAGAGGAGAATTTAATGATTTTAATGTTTAAAATATCAAATTTTATTCATAGTTTAAAATTGTTACTCAGTAAAATATTTGTATGCCCTTATGATTCGAATGTAGCGCACTCAAATCTAACCTTAAGATCTGTAAAACCTACATAAACAATTTGAATTTGATAATTAGAAACAAAGAAAGAAAGAAAGAATTACTATGAGAAGGGATATATGTGTGTGTAAAAAATAAAAAAAAGAACCGAAAAATATAATTGACATAGTTATAATTTGGTATTATATTTCAACATGTTATTATTTAGTATCACAATAAAGACTTACATGTATTAGACACAGTGACGTGCATAGCAGACGTGATAGTATGGTATTTTTCTTTACAGTCTCCCACTCTGGGGTCTAGGTTCAAATCCCGGGCCGTACTTACAGCTCTAAATTACGTTATTTTTACAAAATTACCTAAAGGTGATGCATTAAATCATGGAAATCTGCTTATCTCAGAGTACACCTTACTTTTCTCGGAGATGTGTAGCTTCCTTATCTACACACTCGCAACGTGGTTCAGTATTCCCCTATTCCTCTTCATACTAGGAGACCCGTGTCCAGTAGTGGAACGATAGAGATAAAGAATACATCATATATTTTATTTATTGGGAACTTGAATTATTTAATTATAGTATTGACCATCAATTAACAGTACTCGAATTTCGTAATTCAAGCGTCATGAAACTAATAAACATGTTATATTAAATATAATAAAAACTCAATTATTAGGAAATTGAGTCTAAATAATTTATAATTTCACTTACTGATTTGCTGCATCAAAACTAATGTTTTTGCTTTTAATATTTACGATGTTTATTGGGCTTTAGACAATTCACTGAAACTACACTATTCATTTTTTACACTTCAGTTTAAAGGCTATATTGTACGCGTGCTTCTTTCTTGGTCGGTGTAATAGAAATACTCTTGTTTCAACGCACTGAAAACGAGAGCTTTAAGCTTCGTTCGAATTAACACGAAATCGCACGAGTGCAGACGGCGATTGTCTTACTGAACTAGAATTCTGTGTGGAGGTTTATAAGTATTCCGTAAAATGTACAATAGATTTTCATTCGAGTTTAAAAGCATTTGAGTGAATGAAATAGTTTTATTTGAATAGGTCACACTGTTTTCAATCATTATATCGTACTGCTGGACATGAGTGTCTTTTTTATATTTGAAACAGACTTGCTTTTGAATATAATCTCGCCTGATGATAAGGCATGATATAATATTCGGAGTAGCATACTTACTTAGTAAATGCCTATTCGCTCACGAATAAAGATTTTTTTTTTGTAACGATACAAATTTGCTTTTTATTGAAGTCGATCTCAAGACTCCTTTGGGTGTTTGCGCCATTCCCCACAATTCAGGATTTGACAATTCACGGCCGCTTGAAAAATCATATAAAATATCAAAAACATATTGATATACATTAAAATGTAGGTATAAATATCTTCCATGGTAACGGCATTGTAGATAAACCGATTTATCGCTATCATGACACCACAATTAGTAGCGTATCCATTACAATGGGGTTCAGATTGCCATAAACACTAACTACCATAATCGTATTACGCGCCCGTCAAAGCAATTCGCATTAAGGACAGATAGTGAATGTTTTCGGTTTAATCTACACGCAAAAAGGCAAGTTCCCTATTAGGTAATGTTACGGGTAAAAACTATCTCAAAGTAAGTTGTCTTGGGACTATCAGTGATGTTTATTTTCTGATTATCAGCTATAAGCTAATCTCTTACCTAGTAGCACACTCAAAGCAAATAGGACTGCAATTGTAACTAATATAACCAAAATATGATACTCCCGGCTCGTAGCACGGGTAAAATATACTAGGCAATTTTGGTACATATTGGTGGTGGTGGTAGAACCCTCTGAGGCTCGACTCCGGCGGCACCACCGCCACACCTATTTCTGCCTTATAACAGCAGTGTCAAGCGCTGCTCTGTTCTGGTTTGAAGGGTGTGGTAAGGGAGACATACTTTTCGAGGCATTCCAGCTCAGTCCTCTGGGGTAGCGGCGGATCTGTGGTCGCCTGAGATAGGAATCTAATGTTATCTGGGGTCGATTACAAATGTCCATGGGCGGCAGTAGCCACTTACCATCAGGT
>DWQT01004959.1:0-10726 GCA_018244895.1 Myscelus amystis hages
TGTAGACCTTTTCAAGGTGAACATCTACTTGTACATTATTTTGATACATCTCGTAGGGTTCAGCCGGCGTTTGCAATATAAGCGGAAAAAATGAGTCCTCACATTAGAAATCTCAAAAATAAAAGTATTTCTCCACTATTTAACGGATGTTATCATACATATAAACCTTCCTCTTAAATCACGCTATCTATAAAAAAAAACCGCATTAAAATCCGTGGCGTAGTTCAAAAGATTAAAGCGGTCAAAGGGAAAAGCGTTACTGTTTTATACTATGTAAAGATAAAGAAGATAAAGACATTGGTGTTATCTGTATATTGTTATTTTTCTTATAGAGTTGGTAACATGCGTGTATTGTACTTTTATTAAAGAGTTCATTGCTCTTTGTTCAGTGCCAAGTGTTCCTCGCCGCTTACACTTTGTACGAAAAATCTCTCGCGAGATGAAGCTTTTAAAGTGTCTTCTAAGCGGCTTTGTAAAACTTTTGCCGAAGATACTTACGTATAAGTGATGTTTGTGTATTTGTTTTTCACTAAGTATGTTGCGTGTAATATTTTTTCAAAGTACATTTTACTTCTTGGCAGCGGTCTTAGTAATGTATGTACATAGGATGGGCCCACACTGTATCCTCACGTCATGAACCAGAACAGAGGATTTTACATGTACCTTTCTAATCATGTGAGGAGTTCCACGGCTATTACATTATGATTGCCGTTAACAGTGCTTACAATTTCTACAGTTCATATTGTGCCTATCCTTTCTACCGTTGTTACCGTTCCTACCGTGTCTACCGTTCCTACCGTTCTTACCGTTCCTACCTTTCCTACCATTCTTAACGTTCCTACAATTCCCACAGTTCCCACAGTTATATTCGAGTTCGGATGCCCATGTTCATAAACACTACGTGCTTGTTTACTTCTCTTTCTCTCTCTCTCTCTCTCTCTCTCTCGCTTTCTCTGTCTTATTCTTCCTTCAGATTAAAAAATGGGAACAAGCTTACGTGTTTTGCTAAAAATGATGACCAAATCTTTCGCTATTAGCTTTGTAACGCAAATTAATTGCTGCATCTAGCTATAGTGGAAACTTTGAAGTAACAGTTTTTTAAATAAATAAAGAGTTAGTAAAATGTTTCCTTGAAATCATGTTTAATTAACTAATGAAGTGAATAACTGCTTTCTGTTTGCTCCAGCTGGCTCCGCTCTAAGAGAGACTCTGAGAAAAGCCTGACCTTTTGTTTCGTGGCCTTTACAAAAAGGCTACTTTAGGTTCGCTCTTAATTAAAAGAATGATTAAATGAAAATGCCTATTTATAATCGTCTGTTTATATAATATCTTTGCATTTAAAATATCGCTCGACCTATATCTATTTCGATTTGATGTTTAGTCTTTCGGGATCGCATTGGATTTTATTACTTGCCATTTATATCTGTCTATACCATAGAAGATTGTGCATAACAACAAAAATATACATCTTTTATATACAATGCAATTCACAATCAATGGGTTGTCCATGAAATGGTTTGGAGAAAAAAAGGATCTTTGTAATTCAAATTCAAGTCGTTGCACAAATTCCAGTAAATTTTCCATTGAACTGAGTCTCGGCAATTTGTAAATGGAACGCGGTTGCTCGCTCCACCGCCCCTGACGTTGAGGCCGTGAAATAATAGTAAAGAATTCTTATTTGCGTGCATTTAAAAAGTTATGACTTAGAACTGTGCGCTGTGGTAAATTGTTTTTATGCGCCATATCTGATATTATTGATTGTGTTTTTGTATTACAGACGGAGCACGCGGCATTCAGACTAACCTAGCTTTTACTGATATCAAAAGAGATGTATTATATGCAATTTATATAAATAGAACCTCCGACATATACCGTAATATAAGGTATTTTGAAGTATTTTGTGTTTTATTCTTGAACGAATATTTCTGTGTCGTTAATAAGTATTATTTTAAATTTGGTTGACGTAAGAGTATTTGGAGCGGGTGATAAGTTTTTTTATTGTCATTAACTAAAGACGTACAATTGTAATATAAGTAAAGCTGATAGACATATTTAAGTGCATTTTGAAAAATATCGCACACTTGTCACTCGAAACTGTCACAATTTATTTAATTTTGTATCTATTTCCCAGTACAAACGAAGATTGTTAAAACAACATCGCTATTTTGAATTAAGTTTAAACGAGGACTCGCATAGAGAGGATACGTTACAGATGCGATAGAGAAGTGTAGTGGAAGTTTTTAACAAATACTATAAACTCGATAACCGCTGGAACAGCCTTCAGCGCGGAATTCAGCGCGTTCCACTCAAACTTATAATGACATTTAGATATTCTTGTCATCGAGGTCGGTGTAGGGCTGTCCAATTCCAATATTCCCTTTAAAAAGTTAACGGTCGTACTCGAGTAATATAGATACAACTAAGTATTTCATCACTCAAAGTAACTATAAACATACTTCATAAACATTTTCACTGAGTTGATATTAAATGAAAAAATAAAGCGTTAGTGAGAAACAGACGAGCGTTGAGATTTAAATAGAATGTTTCTTTATTCATTTCCTGAAATATTGTAAAATAATGGGCTGGACGTTACACGATCTATCTTAGGTAACCCTGGGCCGCCCCGCCGCCGGGGGAGGCGGCCGCGAAAATTATCGGGGAATATTTCTGGATTTCCAACCATTTGACATGTAATTTAGTCGGGCTTCGGCTGAAATTATTCGAGGGTGTTATTGTCTGACGAATTAATGTTATTAGGAGCCCCCGCCTCCCCACAGCGGTATCATTCGGATTGAAAGCGAACGTCGTTAGACAGGATATATAATTTGAATGTTTTATCGATAAGGAGATTCTTGAAAAGTAATGTCGGTTCTTTTTTCATTAAACAAATTGTTCGCCCGCTAAATCTTGGGGAGCGCATTGGGTAATGAGCTGTGAATACCGGCTCTAGTAATCTTGAGTTGAGATATACTTCGCTCTCTTTCTTGCTTTATTATGCACGCAATTTTGTATATTTTCACAGAATCGCAAAATACACATCTATGCAGCTTACCTACGAATTGTGTTGCAGTATTCACGAATATCTGACTGGGCTTGAAGTTGAGTGGTTGCAGACCTGACCACTAAACTGGAGGTCATGGATTCGATTCCCACCCAGGACAAATATTTGGTTTATGAAAACCTTTTTTTGCTTTTTTTACAAACATATATAATACATAATGTTACATGTTACATAACCATTACCTAACAGGCAGAAAGCATTGAGTGCCAAATATCTCATTTTTAATGGCCTAATTTGGAATCAGATTGTGTGTATCATCTATCTATTATAGCTCGGCATAAGTGATACCCTTGTATTTGCAGGGGAGTTCCGAATGCACTGGCAACTTGAAGGACACTTGCCTGAAGGACCCCGCGCCGTAACGCCGCGGGTTGCATTTAAAGGTAGTCATTATTTTCGACGCGCCCTCTCATCCTTTATTGTAAAAGCGTGATTTAATCATGTACACGGTGTAAACACACAGGCGCTCCTTAAAAGCCTTTCACGTGACGTCGAGTCGCGCCGCGGGCGGAGCATCCTGTCGCACAGACATGACACGACATGTCACATCACTCCGGTTAAACTAATAGGGACTTGTACACAACTTTGTACGTCATATTCGTGAGTTTCCATTAATGTTTACGATTAATACACATCAGGATTAATGAAAGTTAAAGTTGTCTTGCTTCAATAACAATACACTCTCCCTTATTTTGTATTAAATATCCATCATTTATTTTATTAGGTGACGTAAGGGCATTTATCAGTGAGACGCAGATGGGACATGTTGTTCTCATGCAGACATGACATGTCATGTCACGTTACATGCAAACTAATGTGTACCTGTAAAATACATTATCCCCGTCAGTTGGAGACGCTTCGCTTATAAATAATTGATTCACGTTTTGAAGTTACATACAAACATCTAATTGTAAGTGATGTAAACAATTCTTAATTATATTATACCTGGGTATATTTCATTTGTTCGATGTTTCAAATTAAATATCATAGGTGTTTCGAAAAAATCATGCAAATAGATTTCCGTAGGTGAAATTATTTCCAATATACACCTACATTTACAAAGTTTGAGACTATCACCCACTTTTACTTTTTCCGACGCAAATACTTAGTTGGTACTTAAATCAAAAGCACTACAATAATTAGTATTTGGTACGATGCGATAATTTATAATGTTGTAAATAATGTACATATATGATTGTCCTTATACCTCGAGAATTTTGTCGTAGTTACTTCAATAAGAATATATTATTGTTAAATGATTTACTTCTGTTTTCAGTGCCCTTCGTGAAACTCTCTCAAATACCAAACCTTTCAGCCGCAGAAAACGGAGCGGGCACTGGGAAAAGAGAGATCAGTAATTAGGAACAGGCTGGTCAGATGAGACACTTGAACGAATCTAGTTAAGGTGTACCGAAGGCGAAATAGCTTTTCGCAAGAAATCGATTCATGTCTGAACATTTTTTTATGTTTTAGGTTCGGCGTAGGTTCGCCGATGACTCAGGACAATACTTTTTGCACGCTAGACGGTCTGTCTAGGGGCTGGTTTTGTTTTGATTTATGTGACACGTACGCTTTTACGTGCTTCTTTCGTATATTCTCTATCGTATATTCTCATACTGTAGGCACTTAATATTGCTACTGCCGTTTATTCTTATAGTATAAGAGTGTAATAGTAAGTATAGATAGGCTGCCTATATGCTTGCGTATTGTAGAGAATAACTATTTTATTTACAGTTTATTACCTAGCATTTTATTATTTAACTTCTTAATCTTGATAGTAAGTCTATTGCATAAATTTGTGATTATTTTATTTTAGCTAAATGTTGAAATTGTAGATAGAAGAATAATAAATATTTGTAAAATTTACAGACTAAAAAAAACAATATGGCGGAAAGCAGACATCTGGTGGCCGCGCCACATTTGGCGCCAATTCGCGGTGAACACATTCGCGCCATCCGCATTTGGGTTGAAACACTCGTCCTGAAATTGAATCACATGATAACTATGATGAAACTGTGCCGATGTTACGGTTAAAGAATGCTCCCGTTTCCGGACGAAATTGAATGATAGTATGAATGAAAATTTGCAGCAACCTCGAAAGTAAATTTTATCTACCATTTATACTGATGTGTGAATGTCATACTCATGTGTGAAATTTAAACATAATAATAATAATAACAACAAAAATCAAAAAGTATTTGTAATGTTAGTGAAATGAACCCGATAAATACAGATGATTGTCAAATCAAATATCCCCAATCAAGTCTGGTCGAATCATCCAATTCATACTCCAACGAAACGATGAAACAAAATGTATTTTATCGGCTTAGGTTGGATATAGCGACCGGTAAGCTACTAAGCAGAGATTTATTCATTGCCGCTTTCACTAAGCCTCCAACCAATTAGCTGATAAACCACTTAACAAAAGAACGTCGATACATTGAAATAAAAGTAAT
Organism: Myscelus amystis hages; assembly: GCA_018244895.1. Lineage (NCBI taxonomy): Eukaryota > Metazoa > Arthropoda > Insecta > Lepidoptera > Hesperiidae > Myscelus > Myscelus amystis. Next base: position 5,518 of record DWQT01004959.1, read on the forward strand.
TAAATGAAACCGTCATACATTGTATCAAGTATCAAGTCTTTTTCTCGCAATTTGATTATTGTTATGTGAATTTAACAATTAAAATTTAATATATTTAACACACGATACATCTAATTACTTTGTACAAGCTGGAACAAATTGTACATTTATTATGCAACATTATATATTTTATCGAATTATTCCGCCGATAAAAAAATATTCTCGTATTACCATCCTGACATCTTGCGAGGATTTTTTTGCACTGAGATCGAAACAAAGGCATCTCATTAACAGCGAACACAACCAAGGATAAAATAACAAAGGCCTTAAAAACAGAAAAGGTATAATTAAGAGCTAAGGAACATTTTATTTATCCAGTTTCAGTAGAACCTTTTAGTGTGAAATAAAATGGTGATACTGTCGTATTATGTATATTTTCTTGCCTATAGTTGAAAGTTCTGTCCCTCATTAGATTTTTAAAGCATTGGTTTGATTAACAGATTTTTTTAATGCTTGAAAATGCAGTGGTATATTTTTATTTGAATATATAAATATATAAGTACTAGCTGTTGCACGCGGCATCGCATGCATTGTAAAGAGACTATATTGTTAGCACGTCGTACCGGTATTTCGCCATTGAAATGAGATATTTTTCGCCAAAAAGTGACCTATCTCACTCACGAGCCCTTCAGCTATCTCCATACTAAAAGTCACATCGATCTGGGCTACTTTTTGGCGTGAAAGGACACACAAACATACATAATTGGTATAGACACGCTGATCATTGACATCTGTAGCGTTATTATATTTTTTACTAGCCCTGCCCGCGACTTCGTCCGCGGTTAATTTACCAAGAAAGTAATATATTTCTGACGTAAAAGTAGCCTAAGTTACTCCTTGTTACATCAGCTATCTGCCAGCGAAAGTCTCATCAAAATCGGTCCAGCCCGTCCAGAGTTTAGCCGGTACAGACAGACAGACAGACAGACAAAAATTGTAAAAAATTTTATTTTGGTATATGTACCGTGTTTACATACATAGGTATGCATTTGGTAAAAAGCGGTTATTTTAATATTACACACAGACACTTCAATTTTATTTATTAGAATAGATTATATACCTACACGATGTGTCTGTCGAGTAATCTCGTTGCGGGCATGTTTATATAACGATCCGTGTTATATAATTGTGAATGTGAATAACGTTTATGTGCAAAGGTTTCGGTAACACATTTCGCAGCGCAATAGCCGCCGCAACGCGAACACCGCTGTCTACATCTTGCGCTGTATTTGCTGCCGTTCCGATATGCCCGGAGTCGGGGAACCGCCGCCGCGCTGCAAATTCATAGGGGAATCTCATGAAAATATTGCCTATTATACCTTTATATCGAAGTAAATCTTCTTTTAAAATTACCATTTGTGTAGCGTAGCATAAACTTGTATACGTGATATATATGTATGTATATGTTTGGCGTGCATACACGCTGTCTTTAATGTTTTTTTTTATTGCCTCAACGTAAGTAACGTGGTAAGTGGTCACCGTCGCCTGTGGACATCAGAGAAGCTATCCATGCGTTGCCGGCTTTTGGAGGAGAGCTCTTTTCACGCCTTTCTTGACGAGCCCCATGTCATATTATCTACATTATAACTTCATTTTTATGAGCAGACTATAGGAATTCCTGCTTATTTCTGTTCATGTCAAATAATCCACTTTGGTAACAGACGATAATTAGCATATTACTTGATTAGCATTTATAAATAACAGTCGAAAAAGGACTGAAACGGTCTAACCAGTATAAAATTAGTTTCCGAAGTCCGCTTCGCACTCAGAACTTTACATATTAGAATTAACACAAAACAACGCTATTGTTGTTTATTTAGTGATACTAATAGTTATATTACATAAAACACAGCGATAAAATACCGATACATATTTATTGATTCAATTCATTCATTCATCATTTACAGGATAACGTCGTCTATTCACTTCGTCATGTACATAATCATATCCGTCACTTAACTTAAAAACTAATGGATTATGTACAGCTGATAACAATATAAAATAGATGTACCTACCGAAGTGGACCGGTTAGTTTATTGAGTGCGGTAGTCGGTACTCGTGAAGGCTCCAAATATAATTACGGCGCTACGCTTTGTGCGGGGACGATCTGCTGAAAATGTGCCATTACGTAAGCGGTACGGAGTGCATGGTTTATTGATCGAGATAGTTTCTGAAGTCTGCGATATTTTATAGTAGAGATAGGTATCTAAGAGAATACGAAATACGTACAGTGAATAGGCATTTACAAGGCAAACATACTACATCAAATGCTAGCCTAATAAAAATATAAACACAACAGAGGTGTCAAGGGACACCCGGATGGAATGAAGTTCCTTTCGATTAATTAGTGAAGGAATTGTAATAAAATTATATTTCTTTTAATTAGCAACACTAGTGTGTCGTACAACTTCCGTCTGATTTTTTTCCGTCTAGCCTCCTTCGCAACGCGCGATAAGGAACTTCATTCCAAAACTTTACGTGGGCTATGTAATATAAGGTCCTTATTCATACACATTTGTCCAGAAACTCCTCAGCAAGATATGCCATTCCACTAAACTTGTTTGAAACTCCATAAAGGGGTGGATCGAGTATTGTCTTGGGGCGGAACTTACTGCACCGTAATTGCATTTACCCCTGCAATATCACACAGTGTACTCAATTACGTGCCCATAGTGGAATTATTAACGAAATTACAATTTGCACTTAACTATGAATGTTCTAGACAGTGTATAGAGTTTTAATATTGTCTATAGAGGGTTATTGACCGATCGTGCTTCTTCCATGTTCCTCGCGGGCTTTACGGGGAAAAAATAAACAGGAGATGGCAACACCGTTGGGGAGAAAATAATAAAAAGATGGTGGGTTTCCCGCGAAAACTGTTGTTGCGTAGGATTATGGTTTTGTGAAGTTTTAAAGTGACTAAAAATAAAATTTATAAGAAGAGCCATTCCGTTATTTAATCATACATACACTGATCAAAGATTTATGATTTCCCCATCAGCAAGTAAGTCAGGCCTGTGAGGATAGGGCACTCGCTATTCGCTGCCTACCCGGTTAGGGATCTAGCGTGGTATAACAATAATATCTCAAGGTGAGGAAGACGGTGTGTATGGACAAACATCGTTGTAAATACAAGGAGTTGATTGATGTTTCGGATGGTGTGAACTACCTCTTCCAAGTCACTTCGGTATGTTTTGAAGGTGTCCTCCCCATCACTAAAAGGCTTACGAGATAATGAGTTAACATGCGTCTTCGTTTCTTTCATAATTAATAATAATTTTGTATGATGGTGAAATGTACTCATATTTGTGCAAATAAACGTATCTGTCTTTTCTTGTTTTGTTTTGTCTTGTCCTGTCCTGTCTTGTCCTGTCCTGTCTTGTCCTGTCCTTACGAAAGGTTACTGATGACCAGTTAAACTGTATATCCGCGTTTCGCGTCGTTATACTATGGAATATTAATGTAACGTCGAAACAGCGATGTCACGTTACCAGCGTGCGTTAACGGCAAATAGCGGAGTGTCTCTAGCGGCGCTGTGACGTCACGCGACATGTCCCAGACTAGATTGTCGACATGACACCGCAGGTTCATTACATTCAGCTGGGAATACACGACTTAGGTAATTAGTTTTCATGTTTCTGAACTACGTTCCTCTTTCGCGGCGTATAGTATTTTGTTCAACGAGGTTTTCAATTGTTACTGTTGCGTCACTTGTTTTGTAATCTTTCTCTCAGTTGTAATGAATTCTATGAGTTATTTAGATAAGGTCAATGACCTTATCTAAATAGCAATATCAATTAATATTGGAATATTTATAAGAATTGGTCGACGATCTGATAATTGTGCCCATCCCAAATACATATGTTTAATAGCAGTAGGTACGTACTGGAATTTCAAGTATTTTTGTATACAGCATTTTTGTTCTGTGCTTTTTTGTAGGTTGATACAGGATCATTTAATATTCTAGAAGACTTTTCTAATGGCCTAAAGGGCACGATTTTCAAACATTCTGTAGCCGACATTTTAGATGTGGTTTTGATTTTGTTATGTTATTTGGTTTATGCAAACGGTGCAATTTTCAGACAATATTATAAGAAGATTAAATCTCATTACATATAACTTGTTACCGGTATCTCCATTTTATGTAATTTATTCAGAAAACATAGGTATATACCAAATCTTTTTTTAATAATTCAAATTCAAATGTTTTTATTCATTATAGGGTACATACATACACTTAATGAAAGTCATGATTCAGTCATCGTTCTTCGGCTTTGTGCGCCCTTCAAGCTATAGCAGACCGGGAGAAAAAAGCCGGCAAAAAAACTCCCAGCACTCTTTTAAATAACAAAATTTGCCAAAACACATTAGCTGAGGATATAAATTTATTTCCTAACCGACCACGCAACAGTCTAGTAATAGAAATAATAGTGTAGTCTGTTTAAAGCGGTATCGCATTCTACTTTCATGCAAAACCGAATCAATAAGGATTTAATCGTCTGCGCGAATACAATTGGCCTAACAATTCTTAAGCAGTTCGTTCTCGCTCGTTCAGTCACGTTCCGTTCCGTTCCGACGTGATCCCGCAATTCCAATGCACGCGTTCGAGATTTCGAGTGCATTCACCACGACCCCTTCTGTACCCCGCCGCGGTTATAGCGCCCGCGGGAAATATGCCCAAGTACCCCCTGCGTGCTACATCAAGAGTTTCTTAGTTGCTTCCAGTTACACTGCGGTGACCGCGATTTGAAAACAGACGATAGGATTATTAATTACTTATTACTAACCGTACTAGTGTATGCTAATGTTAACAGTTTTTCAGTCCTGTTGATGGTTGGTTGTAGATATACAAGGGCAGCAGTGTTCACTTCAGTCGCCTGGCTGTTCGATTGCTACTTTTCACATAAAAATGTAATGTACCGTTCTTACTACTAATATAACTGCCACCCATTATTAACTAAGAAAAAATATCAAACATCCAGAATTTTGACGTGTTTTTGTCCCAAAGTCACTTGATTTGTGCTATTTCCTTCGTGATTTTTGCTATTTCCTTGTCTTCTCAAGGACTCGAAGAATTGATACCAAGTTTATATCTTAACTAGCTGTCCCGGCAAACGTTGCTTTGCCATATAAATGATTTTGCCGTTGTCGCTCCTCTCCTATTAATCTT
>DWQT01004960.1:0-10725 GCA_018244895.1 Myscelus amystis hages
TAACATAACACCGGCCGTGTTATTACATAACTAAGGCGTACAGAAGTTTCGGAAAAGATATTAAATTAATGGGGTCATTACACTAAGCTGTGCTCACCGTAGGTGCTCTCTAAGCCACACGTGAGCCAAACTTTCAATTTTGTAGTTAGTTTCGCTTTAGCATGTAGCACACAGTTTATTAAGTAATATAATGTTTAATAATACTTTAAATTAAAGTAAGTTGCTGATACAAGTCTGTATATTCTGGTCGTGCAGCTCGTCAATTACAAAAATATTGGTTTCTGACGAAATCGTACTTACGTCAACTTGTACTATCAAAACTTTTGCAAATTTTATTAACTATCTATTTATTATCTAATATGTTTTTAATAATATAAATTATACTAACTTTTGTTCGGCACGCCAAAGTGCAAAGACTTTTAGTGATTCGTTTCAGCAATCCCGAGCCCGTATGACGAAAAATCTAAATGGTAAAGTTTTATACAATAGCACAAATACCTATTCTTATAAATATTAGTTATAAATGCCAATTTTAAAGCTTAAAAAATATTGCGCTTAAACAGACTTGCGCAACTAAAATACCGAAGCACTATAGTCTGCAACACTACGAAATCCATCCATTTTCATTAAAACACTCCTGGAAGTGACCCAAAACAACGACCCATGAATATAGCGCGCGGTACAAAATCCCGAAAAATAATGGCGAACTTCTAAATATATCGTAAAACGAAATCATAAACTATCACGACCAGCAAAAGTGCTTTTAAAATTCTGCTTTTATTGGGCTAATAAAAAATTCCGACGCCACTTACGACTGTTCCATCTCGTCCAAATCCACGCGGAGGACGAGCGGGAAGCGTGTCATACATGTACGTACTTATGTGCCTTATATATATACCACGTATACAATCCCGCTTATTTTCCAAAGTAGAGACTTTAATTATAACCAATTACTTTACATTAGTTTAGTGAATTTCAATTAAAATAAACAATAATTCAACATACGAGTACTAGGTACAACAGCCGCCAAATAAAGATCGGTACTCGCCGGTGCCGCCTAGAAGCGTAAGTCTTTAAAATTATTATATTATATCTGCCATAAAATTAGTACATTAAGGAAAAGACATTATGAATTAAACATGATATTATAGGGTTCAAATTAATTGTATTGATGTTTGTAGCAAAAACCAGCAAACAGCAATCAATAAAAGTCAGTCAAAAAATCAGTCACAAACACATGTATTAATCTGTGACAGCAGCGCACCCTGTAATGAGTGAACGTTTTAAAAGTGGAACTATCTATCATAAACTGAAGCGTACAAGCGTGTGAATTTACCCGCTGTAATTTGAACGGAGCTTTACATATTGATATAAATCCGTTTATATGAAGCTCTGCCATTAGAAACGTAAATGATTGCAGTATTTATTACCTTCATATCAGCTTCTGATGATCTGGTACTTATTGGGATTGTATAAATTTGAATATAAACTAGTGGATATTTTATTACATATGTTTAATAAAAACGTGTTACTTAGTAAATATTTATGTTGGAGTTATGAAGGACAGTATCAATTTTATTACCTGACATGCTAACGGAGGACATGTGAATAGAGTAGAAAATAGCCTATGGACATCTACAACGCCCATAATAATAATAACAATAACAGTAATATCTTCAGACCCCCTCACTCACGGTCAGCGGATCTCAAACTATGCGGAGCTTGTACTATGGTGACCAGACCTTATAAAACTTATATAAATATTTTGATTACAACCAAACAGAACAAACAAATGTGCTCAGCACACAAATGTTTGTCCTGGATTGGAATCGAATTTACGATCTCTGTTTTAGCTGTCAGGGACTCTAAGCACTCAACAAACAGGTCGATTGTTATTCTCAATTCTAGTCGATTAGTTATTAAGACGATAAAAGCTTCTACAAATAATTAAGTAATTTAACCGAATAACCTAGTCTAATTGCAGCGTCTGTTATGAATGCTATTACTTTTGCGGTAAAGCTTCTAGCAAGTCTATAAAGATATTTTCATCTGCGAAATATTATCATCGTTGTGAATATTGTAATATTTCATACGCTTACATTGTTTCAGGGCTTTGTTTTTATGGCGCTCTCTTGTATAAGGCTTCAGAAATTACTGTAAGGCGATCCTTCGCTCCATATACGCGCGGTCTCTAGAGAAAACCTCTTTTGAAAACTTTCTTGGGGCCAGTCCTTTTTTGACCTCACACTCAGGGACTTTAACCACAAACGAACAGTTGCGATACGAATCGAAGAAACGGGATTAAATACATTTGGAGTCGTTACTTAAGTACTTATTTTGCAGATCATGTAATTACCATGCCCAAACTGAAATCCTCAATAATACAAAAATTGAAAATTCTTTTTTAGAATTATAAAACCGTTGATACTAACTTAGATCGCCTCATAATATTATATTAGCCTCATTTATATAGAAATGACATGTTTGTTATGCGGAATATAAGTTTATAACATGTGACCCAAAAAACCATAAAAGACCTGGCTGACTGTTCTCCTATAGAGGAGCAAACGTATGATTTATTGGACTTCAATTTATTTAGATACCACTAAAGCAGCAAGAACTTTGGCACCTGCGTTACGGCATAGTTCTACTAATATATTAACAAGCATATGATTTATGAAAATGATCGTGTGCTACACTGATGTAACAAGACCCTTAGACTGGGGTCTGGGGTCTTGAGAAATATGATCAAGACTTTATAGGAGTACTGAACTAAAGTTCTAACTAGGTACAGTCTAAATGGTCAGAGCGCTCCCAAATGTGGCACAAATTTTGCACGGAATGTCTATGATACGAGTACGTTCTGTTACGAGTCTTGTTAAGTCAAAATACATGTATTCGTTATTTCTTAACATACTCGTATAATCGGGAACGATTAATCTTCAAATACATGTTATTACATTGCAAAAACACACATCGATTCGTTTAGTAACAATAATTACAAAATTACGTAAACGAATAAAACACGAATTACCTTTTTTAACTTAATTAATGCTTTTAGGAATTTAGGCTTAAAACCACCGGTATCGTTTACGGAACAAAAATTAAAAAAAACCGAAAATATCGCAATTACTCGTACATAATATAACGAAACTTCCTTCCAAGGCAATCATAGTGTATTCCAGCTTGAACAAACTAAATAACGCTAATTCACTGAAATTCATAAGAGAAGATACGTCAACACTTTAGATGTAACAATTAAATATCATTATAAAATAAATAAGGGCCCTCCTTTCACTACCGAATTGAATACCGAAGCCCTAAGTGCCACCACTTTAGTCCACTCGAGTGCCACATTGTCGTTATTGTAGCAATTTCCGCTTTCTCAACGAAACGGAATGGAATCTCCTCCGTGGAATAGTTTCATCTATCTTTTTAAACCCCTGGAATTTAAAGATCTATCTGCTTGAGATAGAACGATGTGCTTTTTCTCTGTGGCGACAACTATCACGAATAAAGTAATAAATATTTTCATGCACTGTAGCCTGATTCATAAACAATGAATACAGTACATTCGAAATTTGAATTTGTATCCGGTCGGCAATGGAGTAGTTGATACAGCCAACGATTATTTAGGCGAGCCATAGACAAACAATTATATTGCACAATATCACGAATTGCTCAATATCTATGGCCATAGTATTGGAGATTGTAGCATGATTAAACAAAAGTTTAAGCGAAGTTAAATTGATAGGAAGGCATAATTTATTTCACTTTGATTTACAATCATGCCTACGAGTATACATACATTTATCTATTTGCATGAAATGAAATCGCCATATTGGTCCACTGCACTGAGTAGAATTTACATGTGTGACAAAAAATTATTACATGCTACCATTTAATATTGTCTGCAAGAAAACAGCCATCATTCCGTTATAAAATGCCTGAGGGTATGGACGCAAGAAACTGTTCAATATTATTGCGCAATGAAAATATTGTGTATATTGCAGGTGTGTTGATCTCCCTTGATAGTTTTTATTTCTATAACTTTTCAACGACTCCGAAGTTTTACAGATATAATGTTTTGTTATATGCAGTTGTATATAAAACACTCATAATACAAGCAAGATTCAGACCTTTAAGTTAATATCGCTTAAATTATTTACATGCATTGAATTTGTACTGCACGAGCAGTAAAACAAACATGGAAAAAAAAATCAACCAGTAAATTACAAAATTTTAATTAATTTTTTGAATCCCCAAATCATATTAAAATGTATGCTGTAAGGTCGTCAGAAGGCACCGAAAGGTTAAAAAAGGGTGCCTTATTTTTGGGTTCGTAATTATTTTCGGCTTTTCGCATATAACGAGGATTAACTGTAATTAGACTGGCCCTTTTTAAATTCAGAAGTGAGATAAACGCCGCTTTTTTCATTGGATCGTTATCAAGTGGGTAGTTTGAAGTAATAAGCTTGAAGCGAGAATTGTAAAAGTAAACCCGTGTCCAAAACGATTACCCGAGGTTAAAACTAATCTATCTAAGACTTATGGCTGATTAAGTAATGTATAGGAGCCTTATCTAAACAGAGACAGGATAAACCCTCTCTTCTTCACCCTCACTCAGGGAATCTGGGTTCGATCCTGGCAAGCACCTTTGAAGGACACCTGCACACCTTAGAGATTTTCTAAAGTGTATAAGCGTGTATAAGCGTGGTGGACTATGACCTAAATCTCTTTCACTATGATAGGAGACCCGGTCCAGCAGTGGACCACTAAAAAGGGTGAAAAAAAACTAACTTTGTTTTAGTTAGTCCATCACTCGTGGCTTGAGGCAGCAAAGCGCCGCACGGTACTAGAATTCACATTCATTTGTCAAAGTCAGGTGGTAGATTTATTAGTATTTATGGTAGGCGGTGCCCCAGTAACCTAACACTTTACCCGGCAAGACCTTGAATATATAATGTAAATTATCCGTTTTATGGACTAATAGTTGCACTTTGTTGCAGAATTCACGACAAGCGTATACTCAGATAATACCTACTAATATCGCGAAAATGGTTAGATGTTTATTTTTCCCTATTATTTACTAATGTTCACATAATTAACAAGCGTCTTTATTTATTTATATGTTATTGTGTTTTACATTTACTATCCGTTGTTTCCGTGAAGTTTATTTGTATTATAAGTACGCAGCCATCCATCTCCGCTATCTAAACTTTTGCTAACACTTCGAATTAACCCTTCTGAGATTTGGATCGACGTTAAGCGTGTATAAACTGACAAACCGATCAATCAGACTTCTCCCGCATAAAAAGTTTGTTTTTTAAGAAAAATCAAATCAAACGTGATAATATGTTATTAACGTGTAAATACAGTTCTTCTAGTTCATTGAATCATAGGTCCTAATTTGCAAAAATCTATGTTACTAAATAAGGTTAAAGCTATTTTGAATTTTGATTAACTTAAAAGTTGCACATAACATTTAATAGCTTGAAGTGCCAGCGTGCCTGAATTCAAATTTCAAACATGGGTCGGACCTGGAATTTCAGGCATTAGGGTATCACTAATTATAGTAACCATAACTAGTAAGTTAACATAACCATTCGTTTAATTGAAAGAATTCGGTTAAGAAATCATGCTGAAATACCTACACAAAAGTTTCTTTACACTATTTCGAAATAGTCTGAAAAGAACGACGACAATGTTGTAATAAAATAGGATTCTGAAAATGTAAACGTACCAAGTGCTATTTTTGACGAATGGCTTGGTGGTTTGGATTTCAACGCGGTTTTAATTACAAAGAAGCAAAAACAATTCATTCGACGTGCTATCAATTCCTAGAGCCCGCCAGGGGTTCCGAACTCGCAGGTCGGAGCTCAAGGGCACGAGTGCGACCGACAGTTTTACAGCCCTGCCTAAAGAATTGCGCATTTATTATTTTTATTTACGCCGCTCCATTGTTGGGCGGAATTTTTTTCGCTCCCGTGATATCTTGTACTGGTAGTTCGGATGTAGGGAACATTTGTAAAATATTTTCAGGGGACGTCCGATAAAAACCGGGACACACTTTTGTTGTATATGGCTTTATGTGTGGAGTATCTCAAGCGAATTAGGTTTCAACGTTAGGTCTGCTATGTTACAAGTAAAGGAATTCTGTTGAGAATAGCAAGCTCAATTGGTCGATAAAATAACAAAGATTTAATTTATTAGAGTACAATAATAGATTGGAATGCAAGAATACAACAGACAATTATACACTGATATACGTACATAATTTCACCATACTTTTTCATAAGGATTTCTACCAGCAACATTCCATATAAAAATATTCTTCAAAAAACAATACGTATATAGAAAACAGCTCATCTATCTGTAAATAACTGAGTACGGAAAATTAAGAAATATTATAGTATCTGCCGTTTTGATATTAATTAAACTTAGTTCCTAAAAAGGATCACATCACGGTAAGTACACGTCAATCGCGATTTTCTACTCATCATCATAACTTAAATTGCTTACACACAGCTTAATTACTAGATACTTGTTGTGAAAAAGCGGATTTGTTGCTAATTGGTGCAACTGTAACAAGAGAATATCCCAGACTTGAAGCAGCTGAACAACATTAAATGAAATTCGAAGCCATAAATATATATCGAGTATTGACGATTCAAACCAAGGCTTAACACGATATCGCTATTAATAAAATAATTCCTTCCCGCGCTTCGTTCCCGAGGTTACAATCGCGTTTTCCGCGGAGAAAGCATAAATCATTCACAGGCCCACGCATCGGTTTCGTTATATCCACCGCAGGTTTTAGGCCTCGGAATCATTTTATTTTGCTTCCTGAAACAAATGGTCGTTCCCCTGAATTTATTACCGGTTGCTAAGTGGGAATAACGATGCGTGTTTAATAAGTGATTCGCGAAAATGTTCCCTGCATAATAAACGTGGTGGTGGGCTGAAGCGCTTGTGGCGCTGACGGGGCGGCGCAGAGCATACTAGAACCAGTTAAGCCATACTATCGTAATTAGCTCTTGCTAACTTCTGCACTTTAGTAATCCATCTGTGGCACCAGGATATAAATTCGTTCATGATTATATACCAAAGGTCTCCGAAATCGGTGCGCATGTATGAAAAAAGTGATGAAGGTATTTGGTACTTCGTGTCTTCTGTATACCTTGTTAGAAACCTGGCGTGATGGTATAGCAATTAATTATAGCTTACGACGTAAGATCACGTCCGTCTGATCCCAAATAGACAACCCTTCACCCTATAGATCTATTTTCTGCTGCTTTTTTACTCTCCACTCACTCTGTTCCTTTTTCACTCTTTCGAAGTGCAGAAATTCTCAATAATATTATTTTTTTACGATTCTAACATAAATATTGTTCCATATAGTCACATTTTGGTTAGTTTGTAGAGTCATTAGTTATTGATGGATGCTTCGTAACTTGCTGAAGGGTCGAATGAATGATTGAATAATGACACTTGCTTATAGTTACAATTCACCTTAGTGTTAGCAATGTACGTAAAACTGAAATCCCAAATATTTTCTGTGTTAAAAATTTCCGCCTCAGTCCACATTTGTGACATATAAATTTAGTATACTGCACAGAAAGAAGTTTACTTTTCTAAATAATAGATATTTATCTAATCTAGGCTACTAGTGTAGTTCTATAGGACATTTGCTTATTGTTTGCTTATACATAATACTCGAATACGAGATAATGGGACAAGAAGTCCAGGTTATAAGTTACTCCAACAGACGATGGTTGTCGCCGACAGAATACTTAGTCTCTATCTACCCTCATTGGACATAGACATGATTATAACAACAAATTGACGTATACAAATTTAACGAAACATTTTCACGCACATCAAATAAAACAATACCGCGGTAAGATAAATAATTCAGTGGGAATTCAAAATTCATTCGCCGTATCTGTCGGAGCAGACGAGTCATCGGAATTAGCGCTGGCGAGATGACGTCATCAATATGCAATTGACCAGTGTTGCCACTGTTACGCACTTTGGGCGGCGTTCAGTCATAACGCATAGTTAACATACGTGGCAGAAGCAGTTATATATAATAGTTATATTTAGATAGTTATAGTTATTGTATAACGTGAGAACTACTTTATTGTTAAACATACGTTTAAATTTACGAACTTCCTGTATAAACATGAAGTTGACTGGATAATCCAAAAATCACTGCTCAGCGTAAACTGTGAAATTAGTTATTTTAAATTTTGTACATAGATTATTTTTATAGCGTTAGTGACCACTAAGAAAGCATTTTGAAAATTTCACTGCGAAAAATAGGTTTAGAAATATAATATTTTATGTAACATTATCGCTTTGGAAGTTAAACACATGAAATTGTATAGGTATTCACCGTCTTGGTGACTAAAAAAAAATTATTGATGTTGTTGAAATAGACATATGAATCCCAAATAGTATACGGAAAATCGTTAACAAAATCAATGATATTATATAATATTCCTTAATAAATGAGAATGATGGTAACCCGCGCTGCACGCGACCTGTTCTTGTAAAATACTATGCAGTGCTGATTGGGGAGTGATGAGGCATGGTGTCCCAACAGACGGGTATTGATGCATCCGTTAGCAGCAATCTGCCCGCGCTAAACTGATTCCCCCATACTTAGTCTGAATTTCGGCGCTAAATAAACTCAAATACTATAAAAAGAGAGCAACAATTCTTCATGCTGCTATCTGATACCAAATTAGATAGCTATATGCGTATATGTTATAGTAATTATACAGCTAATATGTATAACTATTACTATTGTGCAATCACGCTAGGTTTCGAAAGGGGTAAGCAGACCCGTATCTTACCTTACATATAAATAATATTTCAATTTAGATTTCCTTTTTTGTCTTTTATTATTCTAAGTCATTATCTTATTTACCAGGGTTTATTGTCTTCCATTGATTTATAATGTAAAGGACAAAATAATTCTATTCCTTCGATTACAAAATTTCTCTGATCATATAACAGACTGCTCAACCATTTAACATACATACATACATACATAACCATCACGCCAGGTTGGTGCCACCGAGTGCCAAATATCTCTGTCCTTACAAACCTGCCGTGCTTCATCCAAATTCATCACTCTCAAGTCACTGGGATAAAGAGGAACGACTTGTAGCGTACTGGTGAGTCACTAATATTTTTCTTATTATTCGTTCGAGCGTCGTCATTCTTCTGTTTTCCGTCTTCTGTTTCTCGTTCTTCTTTTGTTTTTTCCGCAGTCCTCCGCGCACGCTTCTCGACACCGCAAGGGCTCGCTATTATAAGTATATTCACATTTTCATAATTCAATATTTTGTTACTGAATATACAGTGGGGAGTGACTAAAGACTTTTATTTCACCACAAGTCACCCCCACATATGAAAAGGGTATAGCATAATTTACATTTTGTGTTCCTGTCATTAAATCCATGAGCGTGAATGGAATCTTCCAGAACGATCTTCATAATGGCCGCCGGTATCTTCGTCATCGTGTCGCTCTGCTGCTACACGGGGCTTGTGATATACGCGACGTTCGCGGCCTGCGACCCGCTGACCGCCGGCGCGATCAGGAAGAGCGACCAGCTGCTGCCCTACTTCGTTATGACCATCACCGGCTCGATACCGGCACTGCCCGGGATTTTCATGAGCGGGGTTTTCAGCGCTGCACTGAGGTGCGATATAGAATACACACACACAACATAACTGTTTGTGATTCACCCTTTTAGTGGTCCGGGTCGTCGTATAATGAGAGGGACTTAGGCCGTACGCCACGCTGACCAAGTGCGGATTGGTACACTTCACACACCTCAGAAGATAGTATAGTATCATTTAACCTATCGGGCTTAGGACGAACTAGTTTAGCCTAGGCTATACCAGTTTATCGTATCGTATTGTAGGAAGAATTACTTTGGCCTATGCAAAACTAGTTTATTCCGAAATCGGGTTTGGCCGTTAAGTAACATATGCATGGTACAAATACCAAAATTACATTTGTTACAATTTTTGTCTGTGTGTCTGTTTGTTTCGGCTAATCTCAGGAACGGCTGGCATGTTCCAGCTCCATGTCAACGGGTCTGAACTCGATGTGCGGAGTGATCTTCGAAGACCTCATCAGACCGGCGTACAAGAAACCAATATCCGAGAGAACGGCCAGCCTTATCATGAAGATTATTGTCGTTGTAATAGGCAAGAATATTATAACTGGTTTTTAATTTGCATCTACACATCTATACTAATATTATAAAGCTGACGGGTGTGTCTGTTTGTTTCGTTGAACGCGCCACTTATTGAGGCTATAGGCTACATAACATCACGCTGTTAGTAATAGGAGTGGAGAAGCGATGAAAAATGTTGCAAAAACGGCTTTTTTGAGGGTTCTCCGTACGAGTGCTGCGTAAACGGTGGAAGTTATGCAAAAAACATGTATTAAGAAATTGTTACCCTTTACAAGTTCTAAAATATATTCCACGACTGCATATGTCTAGCTTTTAAGGTTGGCTCAGTGTAACCCTTTTTTTGGTTATAATTTATATGTCCAAAGCAACGTTTGCAAAGTCAGTTAATTGAGTTATAAGTTTGGGTTTAACTGCGAGCTCTCTTAATGGCTCCAGAGACCAGCCGTCGAGCTACCGTCCCATTAGTTTATTGCCCACTCTGGGTAAAATATACGAAAGACTAATACTA
>DWQT01004961.1:0-10725 GCA_018244895.1 Myscelus amystis hages
GTTAATTCAATCAAATTGTAATATCAACTTATTTTTCTTTGCAGAACTATTCCAGACTCTTTACCCTACATTTACAACACTGTTATTTGCAAAATCGACAGTCCTATTCTATCGCTGGACAGCATTATTGAGTCTGTTCCTGCGGGAGGCTGCTAGTTTCATTTTCCAGAAGGCTTCGATGATTTCTCTAAACGTTTAATGACTCTAACCTAGGATGTGTTGAAACCGAAAAGAATTCCTTTGGTAAGTGGCCGGGGGATGTACAAAATCTTTTAAATCTGTAATTGTCATGCCTGTTTTGATATTCACAGTGAAAAATGCCTGTTTTCAAAGGTTATCAGAAGTTTGCTGACGTGCGGCGCGTTCGAGGCGAGCGAACAGAGATGATTGCTTTTTGTCGATATTCATCCGCACTTCCCTACAATCTTTATGCCGCTATGAGTAGAAGTAAACGAGTAGATCTTTGTTACTGTATTAGAAACAGTTTTGAATCTTTTTTAGTTGTATTTGATTGTATTTAATTATTGGTTTATCTAAAATTACTTTAAATAAATTAAATTAAATAAATAAACATTCACAATAATATTCGGATTAAAAAAGAAAATATAAAACTTAAATTCATGAAAAGAATGATTCACTTAAAAATGTCCTTTTGGGGTCAGGTTACCATGATAACATAACAATGATACTAACCTTTTCGTTTCAGGTGGAGCAAAGTGTTTCTGTCTGGATTTCAACGAGGGATCAAATGGCGTTCTTGTAAGGACAACATGAAACTAAGATTGTTAAGGAGCATGATCTTCCACCACTACCATGGAGACGAGGCAGAGTCGTGGCTGATGACCTCGTTCGAAGATCAATGGAGAAGATCTCTCCACTGCCTGTGTCAACTTCTGGTTGAAAGGCTACCTTTCAACCTCCGAAGTTACTAGGTTATACCACAACGAGTGTAATCTGAACGCCCTTTTGTAATCCTCCGGTCAGGATAAAGAATAAAGTGTAATCGCCATCTATTATAAGTTTATTTTCTCCTGCTGTTTTACACAATAAACAATAAATAACTCAACTGAAACTGGAATTTTATTTCAAAATAATCCTCTAAATTCCCCGAGATCCCAAGACATGTCCATTTAAGGTTTTCGAAATGTAAGTTGGGAAATATTAAATAATGAAAAGTATCTTTATTGTTTTATTACTGCTAATTTCACAATAATTGTGTGAGATATTCATAGACAATAATTGTGTATGACTTTATCAAATTTATCAAATTTAATGTACTAAATCCCGTATCTAATTGTAATAACTTTACATTGTGTCTAACCGTTTAATTGTGTACTGTTTGTTTGTAAATTCAATATTTCATAGATAATGTGAATTAAGTTTTTGAGACAATATACTGTACATATAATTTTACTTGTTTTATTTATCCTATTTCTAAAAGTCCAACACATAACTTAGAACAACATATAAAATAAAGAGAATAGACAGCAAACATGAAAAAACATGAAACAAATCTATTATAATTCTATGATCATTAAATACTGAACTAATCATGAATCATTAATGTAGGTAAATATAATGGATACTATGGTTATTGGGATTTAGTAGTCAGTTAACCGGAAATGAATAGTATATCAATCTTAAGATCAAAGTATGACCTAAACAAACACAATAACTGCTATTCATACTATACTATCAAGATTACATTTAGAGCGTCACTATGGTTTATCATGTACCTATCTAAAATGTTAACCTTTACCTTTCAGCATATATCAATATACAGCTTATTTCAACATTACTTGAAAGGTTAATGTCAGATCAGTTATAAATACTGTTTCTCTAGTAAAGGCTCATTCACACAATAAATATTAGTTACTAAAATTACGATTCTACTCAATTCTTTATTTAAACTTTATCATAACATTTAAATGTAGTTGAATCCATGGGGGTTTGTAGAACGATCCGAATAGACACAAAAGCTTCTTGTTTTTCGTAAATAGGTAATTTGTCAGTCTATGAGAGTCTATGACAGCTTATGACAGCCTATGATAGCCTATGACAGCCTATGAGAGCCTATGACAACTTATTACAGCCTATGATAGCCTATGACAGCCTATGAGAGCCTATGACGGCTAATGGCCGCCTATTACAGCCTTTTTTTAAAGTCCGGAAATGGGATTACGCAGTATCCCGGCTTGTCAGGCCCAGGGGAGTGTGGGACTTCTAGCCGGCTAGGTCACCTGCCGATCCGGCTATACTGCCCACTAAAACCCGGCGGTTCTACCCCCGTGTCGCCGTGTGATTGAGAGACGGGAACCCTTTCACACATTAGTGCCTATAAAAGTGCCCTACCTCGACAAGGTGGCGGTACGATCAGGGGGAGTCTATGACAACCTATGAGAGCATATGATAGTCTATGACAGCTTATGACAACCTGTGACAGCATATGATAGTCTCACTGCCTATGACAGTTTATGACATTTTATGACAACCTATGACAGCATATGACAGTCTATGACAGCATTTTTGATTAGTATCACCATTATAAAGATAATGGGATGTTAAGATTCCTAAGGGCTATATTAATAGGTTTCTTTATTCACGTATGGTACTTAATTGATAGGCAATGATAAATTAAATGATTAAATGTACAGATTTAATTATCGTTTTATTGCAAGGACGTCATAAATTTTTTCTTGTAAATACGAGTAGCTTCCTAATTGAAGATTTTCTAAAATAGGTGTCGCTGTACGTATGATGAAATAGACGAGTATATTGATGTGTTTAAAGATGAGAAACATTGAAGGAATCGCAAAGATAGTAAGTAGGTATTGCTCGAATTAAAATTGTTCAACGCATCTCAAAACTGCCCTAAACACCCAAAAAAGCAAGAAAATCTAATATCATGTCACTAGATGTCACTACCAGATATATTTAAAGGGTAAGGATATGGAAAAGAAATAGGTACTCAGGGTCTAAACATTTATATTGATAAAAGAGGCTTTCGCTACCTTCCCGATTCAGTTCGCGAACATGACGTTAGATGGAGTGGTTTGTCATTTATTAAACCAAGTCTAGATTACACTTTGAATTGCAATGATACACAGTAATTTATTTGTAAATGAAAAATGATTAATTAATAATCAGTTTTATTTAACGTGTATTGGGTAGCAATATCACAAAAGGTTAGGTTTAATAAAGGATACCTAGCAAAAAGAATTCAATATTGACGGCTTATTAATTAAAATAGGATAAGTTAAACGAAAGGCATGTTAAAGCATTATATGTATATTAAATAAATAAAAAAGAAGAACTAGTACATGAAAGTCTGTTAGTAAGGAAATAAGAGTAAGTTTGTAAAGATAGAGATATTTGGGATGCAGAGCTTCCTGCTAACGCCATTTCAGTTTTCGCGTGATAGTATAATGATAATGATCTAGCAATCTTTATATAATTAATAATAAATAACAATACTCCTACACTAGGTCATGTATTTAAATAAATCATGTCGGCTTCGAAGTTTCGGCTGCGGCCTTACAGATTCGCGTAAATATGAACTGTATTTGCAAAAAAAAATAACTCGTAAAATTCTAGAGCTATTAAAGATCGTAATACCATTTGAGCTTCTAGCTTATTCATTCAAAATCAACACAGAAATAGCGCGCAAACGCTGTTGCGTATTAGCGGCATTACGCATAAAAGCGCCTGCAATTAATACAATTCTGGACTATTTTTTTACTGAACTGTCACTCTAAATTAACAGCTATTCGGTGGCACAGTAGCAATTTTTCTCTCAAAACAAAGAAGCGACGCGGTATCTATTCTGTGTGTGGTAAACTTTAATTGATGAATATTAATTGCCTCTGATGGATCGTCGCGCCAGACAACCCAAACAGTGACGAGCAATTCGCGATGCCCTGAGTCACTTGATACATTGTCCTTGTATGTTTATTCGAAATTTAAATTTCATACAATGTCCAGATGTTTCTATTCGCAAATTATGATTGACTTGCTAAAGCTGTTTGGAGCAAAGTTAGAGTCGATTCTAGTGCAGTTTCGTTTGGTAATTGAAAAACCTAGGCTAGTGCGTATGTGCGTACAAAATGTGGTACGAATTCACTATGTGAAGGCAAGTCAGGTTGGCCGAGCGGTCTAAGGCGCCAGACTTAAGCTCTGGTTCCCGAGAGGGAGCGTGGGTTCGAACCCCACACCTGACAAAAGTTTTGCTCACTCTTTTTTTGTTGTGTTATATCATTTTCTTAATTCTCCTATTCTTAGCTTTAGGTGTACGACGTGCAGTATATTGATGAGTATCTGGTGGCCAAGAAACACTGCATAGGCATGTTATATATATACATTAGTTTAAACGAATTCTTTTCACTAAAGTCTTGTGGAGTTCTGATTATTCGATTTGTAATTGTTTTTCGTTGATAATGTTTATAATCAGTTTTTACCCTCGTGCGAACTTTAACATGTAATGAGTATATGAACATTTCAAATAACAGAACACAAACAGATAAACACTATTTAATTATTTAATATCCCAATTCATCCAAATCTACACAATGTACCAGCGTGATATCATAATGTATACTCGAGGTTATCAAATGATTTAGCATTGAGTGGAGCCAAATGTTTCATAAACAATAATATCCTCTTGGTTGTTATATAATCCCTTTAAAATAAAATGACAGAACCGAATATTGCGTATCCATGCATAGACATAACTTAATTCAACAACATTGTATTTGTATGAATTTGTTGTCCAAACGTAGAGCAATTTAGTTTAAAGAAAATTGTGTGAAGAGAAATATTTATTATAATACATAAAAAGCATTTTATTGTATTTGGAAAAAGCTGATGACTTACAGGTAAATACTCTTAATTCTGTTACTTTTGTCTCAGAGCAATAGATGGTTATTGGTTGATTAAGTTATCAAAATGCTGCTCCATATAACATTATCTCAATGGGTATCTCAAGTAATGCGCGTATATCTTGATACCTCAATTTATTTACTTCGCCATTTTTTGTCAACCGTCTCAGTGCAGATTAAGCCTGATTCATATGATATCGTATTCCCACATTAATTGACCGTCGCATCGCTAATTTGTAAGTATGCCAGAGCGCATAACAGGCGGCAGAAGTAAGCACACCTGTTGTCTATACCTACTATACTTATATTGATTGCTACGTACAATTTTATCGATCGTAGTATATTTATTACTAAATTATTAATATGCATATCCGGCCGCATTTATTGTTAATGTCATGTGAATGTTGTTCTGTGGAAAGCCATAACGTGGATCACTCCTTTTTTTTTGTTATTCCTAAACAATTGTATTGTAAAACTGATCTTATCGAAGCAATCAGAACTATCAGTTACAATTAGGTCTAGTCGTATTTTGCAGTTGACAGCTACCTGGCTGGGTGTATTTAACATTTTAAAGACAATTGCAGGCATTGATGAATTATAATCATACCTTGAGACGTATACATACATATGTATATACGCCCTTCTGTTTCATTGTATTAGGAAGAAAATTAGTGTTATGATAATCGGATGACTGATAAACAAATTTATATAAAGGACAGACAATCATAGCCATCACGCAAAATCCCTTCATGGGAATATTAACCGAAACTGAACCGCCAAATTCAGTAGTTCACCACAGGGTCAACGGGTCAGTGACTTAATTGTTAGCAGCTGCTGCTGTGTGTCGTGCGAATGTGTAATATTGGTACTATACGTATAGGCTCATGTTGGTCCATTTTTATTTATTAATGTTGCGGTTGTAAATTACACTGGCGTACGGTTTTCCTGTGGTTGAATATGAATTATATAATTACGATGATGTTGGATAGTTCAGATCCAAATAATAGGCCCGACACGCATATTACACATAATAAACCTCTAGAGAAAGCTTTTTAGAAGATAGTAAATGTCTTTTAAAATTAAAATTCTATTTTTAAATAAAATTTTGTTTAACAATATCACTTTCAATTGTATTTATATGTTTTGAACCTTATTGACACGTTCTTATGATGTTTAAGTATGATATCGTTGCCTGTAATTGTCCTGGCACTAAGCAGGAATTTAGTTTAGGTGACGGAATTGGAATATAAGAGTGTAAAGTATGTTGGCAACCTAATAAATAAATTGAGAACCTAGCAAGCAGCCCCTCTTAATGTTAACTTAAAAAAGATTGCGTAATAAGCTTAGGTTTTATTGCGAACTCAACTGATGGTAAGTGACGCACAGTTTGAGGGCAATCTTGCGTAGTAAGACGTTGTCTTGGAGACCTGAGAAACCCACGCACCTGATGGTAAGTGACGCACAGTTTGAGGGCAATCTTGCGTAGTAAGACGTTGTCATGGAGACCTGAGAAACCCACGCACCTGACCGGCGTCACAGCGTGACCTCATGACGCATTAGTTGACGCTAACCAGGTATCGGTTAACAGATTTCTTACAGAATATTTTGGAGGACTGTACATATTTTCTTCGGATGTTTCATTCCGCATCGCAGTAAGTTGCATTAAATTTTAAGTGCTCACACTTCGTATACTCGCAAGGACAGTCAATCAATATTTACAATTGTAATGACCGTGTGAAATAGCATTCAGGTCGTCGCCAAGAATCTAGTCATACTACTAAATGTTTCAAGCTTATTTATTATCTATGACTTGGCTCAGGTCTAAATAAATTAGTAAGCTATCAGGTATCCAATCTTTGTTATGAATTTGTATACTAATGCATTGTCAATATACTGTAATCATTGAACTGTACTTATGTCAATAAATTAAGTTGCTTATCGTAATTTCGTTTTTTAAATATGTACAATAGCTTGACTACTTGTCTTGTCTTGTAGTCTTGAAGCTGCTAAATGTTTGGTATTTGTCGTTCAGATTGTCGCAATTGTATATTATTATTTATTATTATACCACCAAACGAGATCCCCATCAAGGCAGGCAGAAAGCACCGAATGCCAAATATCTCTGCACAAAGCACTGATGCGCTTCATCAATTTCTAATTTCGTTACAACCGGGTAATTTGGTTCGCGAGGTTTCAGGATGTGAGAAACGCGCATAAGTTGAGCTATTTACAATTTATCAAAAGGTAAAGGTGTGTTTCAGCGGCGTTGAACCGAGGGGGCAACCCATCCCTTACGTCCGACTCGGCATCGACTCCCTCGCGATATAAAAAGGCTCTCGGCTGCCCGCCCGGCAGTGAAGCTCCAACATCTACCACCAGAGGACGTCGTGAAGCGTAGCTATTTCCAATTATTACCATAATCCGTTACAATTGTTGTTTTATTTCCGTGTTATGTGACGCTTATGCGAATCAGCCATTATTTCTGTTTCTGTGAACTGGTGTAAAATATCTGAATCTACACTTGTTTTGTAATTGAAATGAAAGCTCTGATGCAGATCAATTGAACGTGTGGAATATTTTTATCTCGTTTCGCGAACACCTACAGGTAAGTTTGGAAAATATTTGTACTTTATTATTTAGAAGAATTGACGATAGCTACTTAGCAATAGCTAAAGAGCATGCATGATTAATTTAGAACATATTCTAATACACTTAGTACTCTACTAATGTCATAAAAATACTGTATTGAATGCGAAAAAATATAGTGAAATATGATATCTAAAAGGTTTCGGCTTAACCTAAATTTTTATGAGACGATTTTCCTGAAAACGCGTGTGTATGTAGGGGTTATTTAATTATTAATATTGCGTTAAACATCAAAGCCTTTGACCTCTGAGATTTCGCAATTTTGAAAGTTTGAAACCTATTATTATACATGTTTCTAGAGAGTTATTCGTAGTGACATATTATTTTCACAATGTTTTATTTAACTTAGTACCTAGAACATGTTAGATATCTGTGTAAAAATGTTATTTTTTCTAGAGATCGTGTTCTCAAGCTTCATTTAGTAACTCTTATTAATATATTAGACCAGTCACAGTGAGTATACCCAGTTATTTGTTTTCTCATTAGAATGGCTAGTGACGAGAGTTTTACGCCTCCGGATCATCATTACGGACACCGTTCACGGATGCCCGGACGTACTCTACCGCTGTCTCAGGTAATACATTGATTAACTAATAATTACACTGTTGACACCACATTCTTCAAGTTACGAGATCGCTGATTATTATTAGTATGCAAACGCGTCATATGCAAGACAATGACGTATACTATCCAACATATAATTGCTTAACAAATATTCGTTTCTCTCACACACATAAACAAAACTCACACGCACCCACATACATATGTACATAACCATCACGCCAGGTCCCTAACGGGGTTGTCAGAAAGCATCGACTGCCAAATATCTCTGTCCTTAGAAACCTGTATCGTATTGTACAATTGGTAATAGTATTAATTCAACGAACATACTAAGTCGTGGCGTTTCATTTATTTCAACAGTTCTTCGCTCATACTATAATCCCGGAGCCGCCTCCGCCGCCGCCGTGCGCGCCGCAGCAAAGAATAAAACGGTTCCGCCGAAGCTGCATGCATGCGAGCAACCACATGCGCATGCATCGGTACCTCGGCCCATACTCCGGCCGCGAGCCGGTGGTTGAAGACGCCCTGGCCAACATAATAGGCCACATCCCGGGCTATTCTGACTTCGCGAGACGAAGACTGAATCCGTCGCCTCCTCCCATAACCGATGTCTCGTCAGTGGACCCGGCGCCCGATGAAAGCTCCTCAGCTATGGACACCACGCTCGCCAATGAGGAACAGAAGCTCGATCGTTAGTATTGGCTTTTTAATAAAAAACAATTGAACTGCACAGAACTATATCTTTGATTTTAAGATGACTGTGATTGATATCGCTTATTTTATTTCCAGCGGAAATCGCCTCAGATAGTGTTCCGTGAGATAAAGCCTCGGTAAGTCCAGCCTTCGTGTATTTGGAACAATTGTTCAAAATTTACTTTTTATGTTAACCGCGGTTACTGTGAAGAACATTCAAAATGTGTTCCGAACTTGCATTTAAATATTCATTGGAAAAGTGCCAGTGACATATTAATCAATACTTGGGTAGTCTGATACACGGAAAGATTGAAATTGATTGCTGTTAGCGGAATTATTGTTAGCGGAATATCTGTATGTTGAAAGGGGAAGTTTTTGTTAGTTTTCTGTCTACCTTTTTAGTGGCCCACTGCTGGACCGGATCTACTCTCATAGTGAGACGAATTTAAGCCACAGTTTACCACGCTGGCTAAGTGCGGATTGGTAGACTTCAGACACCTCAGAACCATAACATTACGTACGTACGTACGTTATAACATTTCTAATGTGAGGAGGCTCCCTCACATTGTTTTCCGTCGCCGTTATAGCAAGTGACTTTTAAATTTTAGACATAAAACGCACTTGACAATGCAGAAGTGCATGCCAGGATTGAACCCAGACTCCCCGGAGAGAGAGGCTGAATTTCCAACCACTAGGCTATCACTGCTTTTTTGTTAGTTATTAAAGTGTAATCCAAAGGTGGTGTTAAGTTGACCGGCGCATACTGCGGCGTACACTTATGGTAATTAATGGTTCTCGTAAAAAACAGGAGATTTATGATTCCGGAATATATGGTACTAGCTGTCCCCGCAAACGTTGCTTTGCCCTATAAATGATTTTGCCGTTGTTGCAATATTTTTTATTGCTGCTCCTCTTCTATTCATCTTAGCGTGATGCTATATAACCGTTAGCCGTTCTTCGATAAATTCGCAATCTAACGCTGAAAGAATTTTTCAAATCGGGCCAATATATCCTGAGATTAGCGCGTTCAAACAATCAAACAACCAACTTCAGCTTTATATTATTAGTATAGATAACAAGTATATTTTGTCCTCAGTCACCGAGCCCGCTCCCTGGTGACCTCGGCAGTGAGAAACATGACTTAGCCAGCCTCAGCGGCCAGGTGCAGAACCTCGCGATAGCGCCCATGGACAAGAGGTGTTAAGTCTTTGTGTTCTTTATTTGAAAAAACTACGTGCATATTTGTTGACTTCATTAGGTAGTGTTACGTTTTAAATAGAAAAACAATTGCGAGATATGAACTCAAGTTATTCAGTGTTAACAACTTTCGTGAATCTTTTTAAAGGACGATGATGTGTTTTTCGTGGGCAGCCACATTTAATCTTATGTATTTAATAAAAGTTCGAATAGTTTGCTTATAAAATGTTGTGTATAAAATAACAGCATGTTGACAAGCACAGTATTATCAAATTACATAATCACAGTTTTTGTAACAATATTCTGACATTGTAAGTAGGCAGAGTTAATTTTATAATCTTTTCAAAAACACAAAAATGATTTACGTACATCGGTCATAACTTTTTCTTTGGGTTGGTGGGCAATGCGTTTCAGGGCACAGTTTTATCATGCGTTTATCAGTCAGGATCTCAAATAAATCTATCAAGAAGCCAGTCAAAATAGCGGAATAGGCCGTTTGTGCCGAACGATGACTCGTATTTGTAAGTATTCAAAAACAAAAAAAAAGTTAAAAAAAAGAAATTAAAAAAGGAAAAAAAATTACAAATTAAATATAAAAATAAAAAAAAGTTGTTGAATTAGAATAGGATACATTACTATTAAATAAATGTAAATATTGCGAATATGTTGTCGCATTTTAGATATACATACATAGATACCTTTTACTTAATATAATAATAGCTGTACTTACTCGTATATATATTGAGTTGTGGTA
>DWQT01004962.1:0-10725 GCA_018244895.1 Myscelus amystis hages
ACAGAAGCCTGTATCTGTACGTAACTAAATTTTAACTTATTTCTTAATGAGTCAGTGTTCCATTACGCATGCGATATATTGACGTTTTGTTCAATTTTCACTTGGCGACAGCGGACAACAAGGTGGCATGGGCGTCGATAAATATACTACTAATGTAACACCATGACATACAAGCACATGCATCTGAGGACAACACGCGGCACATTTTGTAAAATGCCTATTATGCAGTTTTAGAGATGCTTGAGAGATTGAATGGTTGTAATTTTTTTTAATTTAAGAAATAAATGTACGTAATTTTGTAAAGAAAATTTTTCACACAAAAAATTACATTTCCCAGGTAAGCTTGGCGTGTATCATCGGTGTGGTGCTGGGAGACATCGGTTTCCAGCCGTTCCAGTATCAACAGCAGCAGCAGCAGCCGCAACAACAGCAAGCGTATACCACCGAAGCCATCCCTATAATCCGTCAGGAACAAATCATCAATCCTGATGGATCTTATAAGTGGAAGTTAGTATAAATCGAATACACCAATGTGAAATAATCCGAACAAAATAGATACTTATGTAACAAGTTAGAAGTCCGCCTCGTGATTCTTCTGGCTTGTCATAGCTGCTTCATGTCATAGGTGGTCATAGGCTTGGCATAGGCACTATGGTATGGTGTCATTGTAACGTTAACTGTAAGTGTAAATGTTATTATTTAGTATATTAACAAAAACCCCTAATTAGTACTGCAAAATATTTAGAAAAAATATTTGTTATAATTTAATGCCTTAATACAGACATATACACCGCATGCATATATTTTCACTATCTATATTGTGGAAATTTACTGGTGTAAAGGTACAGCAAAAATGCTTTTTATCAGGCAAACATTCATATCCTGCTTTAATAAGAAACTTTTTTGTTATTTATTTGAATAGAATTTCTTGAATTAAAAAATCGATTGGATTAAAAATTACCAGACGATTGGTTTATTCCAAATTTACGAAAACAATAACCTTGTTCGTAAAAATTCCAGATTTTCATTAGCCACCATAAAACTTGAAAACTATAAGAGAAAAATGTACCTAGCTTAATAGAATAGCAAGCAATGTATCGAAATGTTCTTGTGTTAAATCACAGTTACGAAACTGGTAATGGGATAGCGGCTGAAGAGCAGGGATTCATCAAAAACCAGGGCGTCCCAGAACGAGAGACTCCAAGTGCGCAGGGACAGTATCAGTATACCGCGCCTGACGGACAGGTACGGCAAATCTGCTTCAATACAAAATGTGCAAATATTACACGAGTTACTTGAAAACGTTTGGATTGGTTTATACCAATATATATAATTGGTTTATACCAATATATAACCATGAAACTCAGATTGGCTACCTGGGGATCATTGATTTTTTTTTTAATTGAGAGTATTTTTTTTACACCCCTGAAACCTAAATGAGTCTGCTCAAACTTTCAAAACGCCTCATTACATACATAGATTCCTTAATGAACGCAAAAATAAATAAACAGAAGGTATTTGTTTACTATAGAATATAGTTAAAAATAAGAAAACACCTTCTGAATCAGAAGTTGTTTAAGTCTATTATAAAGAAATCTAAATCAACAGTTGTAATGGTAATATGGTACGTATGTATTGTGACAGTTTATTAGACTGGTGGGTTCTTTCCTTACATTGCCCATTATTTGTGAAGGGGGTTTTTGTATGAAATTCATATCACTAAATAAGACGTAGAAATTATAGTTTTGATATTAATCAAAGAATATAAAAAAATTGAAATATATCTATAATGATGTCAATAATACGCAAATGTTAATAAACGGGTACTTAGTAGATAGGGTTTTAAGCAAAAAGTTGAATAAACTTGACCTTCGATAGAGCTCGCACGTCTATGATGTTTTGTTAATTTATGCTAAATCGCTATTCATAGACAAATGTAAGGTCATAATACGCAGAAACGAAATAACTTGAAATAATAAGAAGAAATTTAGGTCCGTAAGCTAATCCTTGCAAAGATGTGAATCAATATTGATCTTTAGGGAAAATATTAAATTTCAATATATGTATGTAGTAGACTGCTTTCGCGAATTGAAAGGCTCCAGTGCCAAATAACTTTTTCTGCAGTTGAACAGAAGTGATTGTGCAACCGCTCTATAGTCTAAGAGTGTTGTTCGTAGAGACCGAAAGAAGTGCACTAGCTTCATTCTCAACGTACTACATATAATTGCGACAGATACTTTAGTATTTCAAGTACAAGTGGGTCACTTAGAACTTTTGGGATATTAAAAAAGTGTGTAACTAGCTTTAAGTTTATATCTTGTAAAGCAAATAAGTTTCAACCTTCAGAGTATTCTTCACTTACATTTTAAATGTAAGATGCCGATTGCAAATACGCGGCTAATAAAGTAAAAATAGGCATTTAAAAGCAATTATTTTTAATTTCAGTCTTTAAAATTACTATAATGTTATATTTTGAAACGTATTAATGTTTAATGTACAAAAAAAATTAAAAACCAATTTTTCTTTGCAACATAATATACTGTACCCTATGCTTTGGTTATCACTGAATGTTATAAAACCATTCGATTGAATGAAAGACGCTATAATGTTTGTTCCATGTAATGTTTCCAGGTGATAAATCTGCAGTATGTAGCTGATGAAAACGGTTTCCAGCCGCAAGGTGCTCATCTCCCCACTTCACCGCCAATTCCTCAAGACATCCAGAAAGCATTAGACTACTTGGCTACATTACCTACTCAGAGCCCCGACGCAAGGGAATTTAAAAATAAGTAAATGAAATATTCCAGAGACAAATATATGTTATAGTACCTACTCTGCATACCTGTCAAAATGAGGCTCAAAGATTAAATTAATCTAATACTTTGTTTAATTATAAACACAAAAATGTTGAAAAAACATTTTCTCTAGCATATATTGAATAGCTTTAAGTTATTTGCAAATTGTTATAATGGTATGACTAGTTCATAATAAAATAAACGTTGATATTATTCGTTATTTTTATTAATATTAAATCGAGTAAAGCGGCTATATAATTTAATATTAAATCAATTATCATAAGTATATTAACAATAGAAAAAATACCTAAGTAGGTATCTACCTAAGTATAAATTAATAACTGCATTGCAGTAATATCAATATATACAAAAAAAGTAAGCCTTTATGAGGCTTTACTGGGTATTAAATCAAGCGAAAGGATCCTTTATTGGATCAGCACGTGTTGTTCAACAATTACTTACGATATCGGCAATCAACTTATCGTAACGACTACAAAACACTTATATTTAGGCGACAGGTCGCGCGCGTTCCTCTTCTAAAGAGATGAAGTCTGATAGGCGCCGACCTCTTACTCAACAACCGGTCTGTTCACTTTCCCCGCGCCGTGTCAAGGTCGCGCGACCATCGCATCGCCATAAACTTCACATAGCATACTTATGTTTTTCATAACTCGATTACCTCGCGACATACACCAACACTTACACCGATGGACTTGAAATATAATATACAATATTTATGGCTCTTCAACAGTAGGGTACTGCCATTTTGGCATTACATGTGCGCATGTTAATCTTAATTTCTATTAATTTAAACAGAGCATTGTGCAATACATTACAAATTTTTATTTTACTAGTCAAGAAAGGGTTATTTTTAATGAAACCAATCTCCCCATGTACGTATTTGATTGTGAAAATTTATGGATTCGGGTTCATTTATCTAGAAAATAAATTCATTTTGATGCACCTATGTATCTCAAACATATAATAACAAACTTTCGTAAGTTTTGCACACACCACATTACCGATCGACGTTAGTACGTATTTTCTATATATCCTTAAATGTTTACAGTATGCTATGTTTAATCGAAATTTACGTAACAGACGCTGAATAGCTGAATTAACCAACGACGTCCTGGCATTTAAAGTTCCTCAAGACCTCGTGCAAATGAAGACTAACGATCGGCGGTCGCGAACGTGACCGATTTCGATAAAGTAGTTACGTGAACATTAATAAAAAAGCTGCGCACTGATGTTCTTTTAATCGCTACTTCGTACCTGATTGTTCAAGGCTAGGTCACTGTTATACTTATATATGTACAATTGAGCTTATTCAGTATAAGCAACATTAAAAACATACAATAAATATAGGATTTTTAAAACTATAAATTGGTAGGTCTTTGTATCTCTCTGTTTAGCCTGCAATGCATTATGCTTTAAGTTTGCCATTTGTCTCTCAAATCTAATATTTTTGTGGTCTGTAAAGAATACATAAGAGATATAAACAGTTTAAGGACTTAAACAAAAAATTAATCGTATCTAATTATACTTCTCGCAGAAGCATTGAATTTGAATTTGAATTTGAATGTTGCAATAGCATGGAATTTATGTATTCGTAGATTAATATGAAATGTATTCGTTATGTTTTTACTATTGTACCTAACAGTACCTATATTAGTTTGGGGCAAACAAAGCCAACTTTATTTCTTTTGAAATTCTTAGAAATATCTAGTGGAATATGTACATAATGTATGTATCAACATTTACACGCAGAACATGACGAATGAAAATATAAAAACTTGGGCAATATAATTTTTATGGTAAAGGACTCGTCCGATGATATTAACAAAGAACTTTAAAATGTCATATGACTTCATCATATTAACATATTCATACATCAGTAAGGCACATACCACTCCCAACCCAAACGTATTCATGCGACGGAACAAAATCCGTTCGTAGTCATTCTATTGACTAAAACTGCCCACATTTACATAACACACGTAAGTGAAATCCTTTGTTATCTGAACATCTCTTCGAGTAAACGATTATTATATACAGCACCTACTTAGCATGCGGAGATTTCCAGACAGAAATGAAGTTTTTGCTACGCGCGAAATTAAAGTAAAACAATTTTCATTACATAATATATATCTCTGATCTCGTTTTCAAAAAAAATATGATTCAATAGTATTTTCAAATTTAACTACCTTGGACATAACTCAAGTCAGGATCGTTTAATTTACCAAGCAAGGGAAAACAAAAACATTTTATCGTAAGAACCGGTATGTTCCTACTTCGGCAGGGCTGCAATTAAATAACAGGAATGTAAGGAAATTTTTCCTTATAAACAAAATCGCACAAAAGAAATACCCAAATGAAGTAGACGACCCAAGTTCAGAAGGTGTTAACAAATTGACTTTCACTTGTTGCTGGCATCAAGTATAATGTCTTGTATAAAAGGTTGCGGGTTTATGCTAAATGATTTGTGTTCATTTGAATGCCATTTATTGTAGCAATGAATGCATATACTTCCATGATATTTAATTTGTTTGCACTTGATGAATACAGATCGCACATCTTACACTGGATACACGCGTCAAATCCGATTTGCTGTCAAAAGTAAACGATACATAATAAGATTGCATTGTGGACAATATACCGAGCCTACACACTGGTCGATGTTTATTGTTTTATAAACGAAAAAGTAACTTGGATGTATCTTTCTATTCAGTCGTATCAACTTAACACACAATTAAATCGTAGGAAAAAGTTTGATTAAATGTAATGTAATACGCAGATAGTCTGAAATCTGAGGAAGGAGTATTTTTGGTCACATTATTAAATTTTTTATTGCGAGATCGACTTGAAATTTACCAGCAACCGTGCTGTTATAACCGTGCTGCCCCAGTTATAAGTAAAAGAATAGATTTCTATGTTTAGGTACCGGGTGACATTTTTGACTATATCTGATATATAAAAATGAATGTTTGTCTGTATGTTATCGATGAACTCAAAAACTACTGTACCTTTATTATGAAAATTGTTATATACATGTATTTTTCCATGGAGAAGGTTTGTATAAAATACTCATTGATGCCACTCGCCACCTGGTGGCGCTGCAGAGTACCAACTTCTGCCCCGTTCAACCGATTGTCATGAAAATCAGTATGACCATGTATTTTTCACAGAGGAAACGAATATGAAATTCGTATTAAAATAAACTTAATTTTGTTTTAGTTTATGGCGTAGCAACGCGCGCAGGGTACAGCTGGTAATATAATATAATTGACTACCACACAATATGGTATGTGACATGTGTAATCAGCGCTTGTATGTATTAGCAGCAGCACATACCAATGCATAAACCGGAATAGTGAATATTCTAAATGATCTCTGGTGACTTCCTTAAAAGTGACTCTGGTTCTTTTCATATACGATCCACCTTAATCAGTAGACACTTCTATCGTATTAATGCATATTTTGTAAAACTTACAAAATCTTGGATCTCATTTGCGGTCAAAGTTCTGTTATTTTACCACATGTCTGTTTGACTTTTGACTTATTTATTATATAACATTGCTAATTAATCGCATATTTACAATGAATGCATAATACAAGATTAGTCACGTAATAATAACTTTAGCGTTAAGGAATTTCAACGTTTCTTCACACTTGGCGTTTGAAATCAAATTTTTTTAAGGAAAACGTACTCCAAAATTCTTCAATTGATCAATTTACATACTCAGGAGATACATACTCGTATATTCAGAACATGTGTATCACACACTAAAATACTTATATAAATATTTTTCTAACAGCCAGACAACAATCAAATCAATCAAACAAATGTCACTCCTCATCACACAAATATTAGTCCTCGGTAGAAATCGAACCCGGTTCAGCAGTCAGGGTCTCTAATCATTCGACCACGAGGTCAGTAAAAGTCCAATATGTCGATAATTTCAAAAGGGTTGTAGTTTCTTACACTCAATAAAGTGATACCTGATCGTAAAAAACGATTGTGTTACTTACACGTGTTTAAATATACTCATTAGTCGCAGTGCAGTGTAAATAAGTATCTCATGTAATCATAATGAAGTTGCCCAAGTCCCAATATCTTATTAGTATTCTAGACTTGTTGCTTACGTGGACATTTTGTCGGTCACAACGCAGACTAAAAGGTTAAGAATTAAACAAATTCCGCATAAATACGTGATAGGTTCTATAATGATTAAATTACTTACAAATTAGATTACAAATAGGTACTCGAATCATAATACGCTTGCCAGGTGTTCGCTGAATGTGTTTGTGAGATATATAAACGGAAGTAAGGTATTCCATGGTTACACTACCACTACCGCACTCTTTATTTGCTATTTAATGAAAGTACTTTTACCATTATTTAGAAAAACTTAAATTCCAATTATAATAAATGGAACACATCTTATGAGAGACTATCATATAGATCTGGCTCGAAGAGTCAATAAAATATTATATCGGTAGTAATGTTATTAATCCGTCGATCTAGTTCCGATCGTTGAGACTGTGACTATAGGAACAATTTATTTATAGCAACGGTAAGCTTTCTGTCTGCGTGTAACGTTATCTATAGACTTTAGACGCCTGAATTTTTATACGCAGTTTATCTGCTTACAGTTACCAGAAGACAGTCTCATCGTAATTTGGGATCAGATGACTATGAGTAAAGTTGTTTTAACACATTTTCATCCTCTTATCATAAATTCTTGTTTTTTCCCATTTGATTATATCAAAGACTACTCAAACCAAACTATCCCGCAGAAGCGAAAGGAAAACCTATGAGCAGATTGTCACAACTGAATATAATATAACTAGAGTGGCATTAAGAGTACTCAATTGCATTCTTGTAATAAGTCCTTTTCAATATATTTCAAAGCTTGAATAAAATTTGTTTTGGAAACCTTATGTTATTATGAAATATTATTACACATTATTCGTTTGCAAAGCTCATATTATAATCAAGTCATGGTAATGCATTAAAATATACCTTTGTAACTATGTTTACATATGCAATGAAACAATTTGCACTCCCGCGAATTCAAATACTAGTGCTTGCGTTAAGGTCAATACTGAACAATTGGAAAATCCGTTAGGTTTGTTGACAGCCGTTACGTCGTCTTACAAGTTGACATATACGACTCGAGGTAATGCATCTGCAGTTTACTTATTTCATAGATTTTGCGACATCGCAATGTATTGTGAAACTAGGGAGACGTAGGGAGGTGGACAACGGAGGCCCACTATAAATACTCAAATATCAGAATATGACAGTATCAGTCACAGCACTCTTCAGTTGATTATTCAACAATATCAATATCACAAAATGAAATCCATTGTAAGTGTTATTTGTAGCAGTGATTAAATTTGGCGCGACTGTGAAGTGCCATTAAAGGACTTTTGTGACGTCATTGTAGAAATGTGAAAGTTATAAACCACAATGTCGAGTCGCGCTATTCCCAGATTGTTTATAGTGTGAGAACAGTAATATCTAATCAGTGTTTTTGGTGTTTCAGGCTTTGGTTGGTGTTTTCGCCGTAGTTGCGTTCGCCGTTCCTCAAGCCCCCACTGAGCCTATTCCCATTGTACGTCAAGACAGTCAAATTAACGGCGACGGATCCTATCAGTATTCATTTGAAACTGGCAACGGTATCAGCGTAGATCAAAAGGGAGACTTGAAGAAGGTCGGCGATGTTGAAACGTTAGAAGTGCAAGGCCAGTTCCAATACCCCGGCGATAACGGAAACATTCAGTTGACTTACACCGCTGATGAGAATGGGTTCCAGCCCCAGGGAGCTCACTTACCCACCCCACCGCCAGTACCGGAACCCATAGCACGCGCCCTTGCATATTTGGCCACCGCGCCACCGCCGACAGATGCTCAATAAGCTCTCAAAGCTCCAACCACCGTAACACTCTTAGTGATATTTATTGGGTACAGAATTTTTTACATTTGAAAAAAAATGTAGTCAACAAACCTGTTTTGGCTTTCTTGGGGCCAGATAGTGAATATTGTTAAGTTGGAACAATCACTGCAATGTTTTTTATTTTGTTTTGTATTTTTGTAGAAGAAATATATTCATTTTCGTAGTTAATGAAAAAAACCTTTGTTTAATTTAAACTCATTGCATTTACTATCATCCTTCTTAGTCACTAAATATGTAATAAAGATTAAAATTTATTACTCCACAAAAAGACAAGCTTTATACTTACTCGTATGTTTACTATACTGACTTTAGACCATGGATGCACAGACCGCGGCCCCCCGGTCGAATACTGGTGGCCCGCCGACAGCAAAAATAATACTCTCGTACATTCGAAAAATATTTTGATAAATTATTATAATTTCTTTTAATAAATTATCAATTCTTTACTGTCTTTAATTACCTATACTTCTGGTGGCCCGGCCTGCCATCAGTTCATTATTTGCCCGAGTGGCCCCTAGTCTTAATAAGTTTGTGCAACCCTGCTTTAGACAGTGTCTAACGTTTAGTACGGGTAGTCTGTAGGACAAACGGTCTGTCGTAGGTCGGTTGTTGGACAAATTTCAAATTTACACATCACAGCATTTGTGTAATAGACATTTAATTTTGTACCATACATTTTTTTTTAAGCAAGAGTAAATAAGTATTTAGGAAACTACATCGTTTATTACCAAGCAAGAGTGCGACAAAACGTTTGACTTTTGGGAATTGAAAAAAAGCAATTCTTATTCACATAGTAATAACAATAATAACAGTAATATTGACTGTAATATCTTTACACAAGGCTATTTGAAATCAACTAACTTAATAACTAGACGGCGGAATACTGTATTTAATACTTTATATTAGTAAATATAAGAACTTACATTTATAATTTTACAATCAGACATAAAACAAATACTCGTTATGGGTGCGAATAGATCCCAGCAGCTTTTCAGCAGTCATCTACACTAACCGATGGATCAGCGGCCAGTCGACTGTGCAATTACATAATACCAGAAGTTATAAGTGAAGTTCTCAGCAAGAACTTGAATTTGCAATAGCGCACCATTTTTCTACCCTGTCCGTTTTGCTTTCGACCATATTTGGTATTTGTTAAAATACAAATATTTACGAGAATCGTAAGCTATAGGTCTAAAAATAATTATTATTAGTGAAAACCCATTACAAATATAGGGTAAATTTCTTTGTGTTGATTGGCTAGTCCCGTGATCATATCGGAGTGCATAAAGTACCTTCGCTGCCTACTACTGAAATTTTCAGAGGCCAGTTTCATTGAAAGATGAAAACTCCCTTCCCGTCATCGACCCAAAAGCAACAAACAACGCAGGTGTCAGAGCCAGTGTGGTCATTTGACTATAAATCGAAAATTACGTACAAATTTTTTCACCGCTTCCTTTGCGTCATTGCCTTTCAACAATTATTCACAGATGCTTCATATCTTGACAATATGTCTCAATCGCCTCGGTACATAATAAAAAGCCTTTGTCCATCTTCATATTCAGTATAATATGTATCGATATTATCAGATATTAACTTGAGATGTGGTGTTGATAAAACCCCAATTGTAATTTAATAAGTGTTCAATAAAAATATCTTTAATATACCCCGTTCTAAAAACCTGTGATTAGTCCAATTGCATAGAGCTACGAGGCAACGTTTTTCTTTTCCCGAAACTGTTTATTAGTGCAATAGAGCAAGCATCTGTAGTTACCTGTTCAGTTTTCAAGCGGCTGTACAGGAAAAAATAAGTTTGGTTGTTTGATTATTTGAACGCGCTAATCTCAGGAAATATTGGTCCGATTTGAAAAAACTCTTTCAGTGTTAGATAGCTCATTTATCGAGGAAGGCTATATATATAACATCACGCTGAGATGAATAGGAGAGGAGCAGCAATAAAAAGTATTGCG
>DWQT01004963.1:0-10724 GCA_018244895.1 Myscelus amystis hages
AATGATAGCAGGAAATTTTCACAGTATAGGGAAAGAGGAATTGTTTTACTCCGAATTTAACGTGTGCGAATCAGCGGGCGAAAGCTAGTTATTTATATGCTCTAAATAAGAACATTGATTATTAATGATGTAAATGAATTGACATATTATAATACTCATTTATGTTGTGACGCCACAAATGGCATTGCAAACCGATACCTCGAGTAGAGTCAGCGTTTACGTACTGCATACGTTTATGGGGACGATTTATTACAAAATGATATTGCGTATGAAATGAAACATTATTGTAGTACAAGCAGCTCGGCGATCTTCGTGTCTCCTAAATAAATTCTCGTTATTCCCGTGTAAATCCCGATCCCTCGGGAACTTCGGGATAAAAAGTCTAGCCTATGTGTTCTTTTGGGTCTTCAGCTACTTGCATACCAAATTTCATCCTAATCGGTACAGTAATATTTGCGCGAAAGAGTAACAAAGATCCATACTCACAAACTTTCGCATTTATAATATTAATTGGAGGGATTTACTGTTTTAAATATTACATGGTCACGTTAGCGTTCCGTGAGGTCGCAAATCCAATACAATGTGGGATCTCAAAACTTACTTATCGACCCTACCTATGCTGTTTGGAATTACTGAATTCACCTGAATTTGTATTATTGCTTAGAAGTTAATGTTTCTATTGGTATTTGTTTACATTAACTTTACTATTTCTAATATAAATTCAAGCTGTACTTAACAATAGGCGATCATACAAAGTGTATGGTTTTAATGTACGAATTTCAATTTAATTTTATAAAGTACTGTCATTACATAAAACGCTTTGCACTCGAACTTTATGGAGCGTACTTAGAATGTATGTAGCGTTATGCTTTTTTGTTTCTGTGCGCGTAGACGAGTGGAAGTGAGGAGCGCGCGAAATGTGTCGCCGCGAGACACCGGGCGCGCCGCACATGGCGGTCCACACATGCGCCCGCGCACCTTGCGCGTAAAAATATATTTATATCCCCTACAGGTCTATAAGGCTTTACCAGACATTTCAGCCGGACCACTCATCCGACAGTTATTTTTAAGTAGTGTACGACAGACGACTGTCGGGGACCTTAAAATCTAGATAGGTAGCAAATTGGGACTATAGCATTCTTTAAACATTCAGTAAAAGGGTGTTACTAGTAATTATACTAGTATAGCTCTTTTATTTGCTAAACTGTAAGACAGCATTACTGTCTTATTTAAGGGTCAGGATATGCAGACACTCAAATTAGGCAGCCACGCAAGGCGCATACAGCTTATAACCAAGGCACTTATAACCTTAGGAAAGCAACGCATTTGTGACTAATATAAAATGGTACCAGAGATGGCTTGCAGATATTTATAGGCTGCAGCAGACTAGACAATCAGGAAAATGGACAGGTTAAAATCCAGCCAATAGGACTGCTATTAGTCGGTTGAGTAACGGTTTTGTTCTATTTTATATTTTTCTTCAACACCTTGCATTCTGAATTCGAATATCTTACGTTTCTAATTCAATAATAGATATGTTTCTTTTTTGAGATACATCCAATTGTAAAGTGGATTAACTTAAGTAAATTTATCATACAATAGTATTTTATAGTATAGTCAATATCCATAAATACTATAAAAATATCTTTAAACCAATATAGAACAGCTAGAGAAATATTTTACCGAATTTTAATGTCTAAGGTTTTTATAAGGAACACATTGC
Organism: Myscelus amystis hages; assembly: GCA_018244895.1. Classification (NCBI taxonomy): domain Eukaryota; kingdom Metazoa; phylum Arthropoda; class Insecta; order Lepidoptera; family Hesperiidae; genus Myscelus; species Myscelus amystis. Next base: position 1,724 of record DWQT01004963.1, read on the forward strand.
TTTAGTATTTTCATGCCTTCTACAATGTACCTTTGTGTTCGATAGTGACACAGAGATTTAAAAATGTTTACATTACCGATGAAATATAGAATAATTGAAAATATTGTATGTCGAGTACGCTCTCAATGGGTTATATTCGTTGAAGTAAAAATTGAAGTTTATTTATTTAGTTCAAATTCGCCCACATGCACGATCAAACGTGTTTAGTCATGACGATATGCGAAATGAATATTTATAATAGTCAACCGAATTATACTTTTATGCTTGCACTAATTTGGATGGATTTTTAGTATAGTCGGAGGATTTTTCCCTGTCACACTGTTATACTGGAAGTACGTTTAAATTCCCCGCCAAATGGGTTTTCCCGGCTTTTGTTTCGTTGGCTGGGTGGAATAATCGATCGGCGAACCTAACATTGCTGCAAAGTCTGGTTGGTAGCTATGAGACGATGTTAATGCACATGGCATGGAAGGTTCCCTTCTTAGTTACATCCATTTATCATGAACTGATTTGCAAAGTATACTCCTACAGGGTTAGGGCGTAGTCACCCGGCAACCAAGTGGCGCACTCTCGTGAGAGATGAGCGAACAGATAATTGTTAAAACCACGTTAAGAGGCGACCGTATACTTTATACGTCTTTCATCGACGGCGGCCTTGATGTTGGCACAGGCGAATTCGAAGAAAAGTAGCAATGTAGAACGTTAATCCCGAGATCCCGTATAGGCCGACCGTGTCGCTTAGTAAGAGGCCGCAGGGCCGAAGAGCTAGTGCGGCCTTGCGGCCCTCTGCGCCGCAACGCAAATCGTTGAAATCAAAACTTTCACGCTACGGAGCGCTACGAAGTTTTACTGCTACGAACTTCCTGCTACGTAACGGCCGTTGCGCCCCGCACTCAAAACTTTGTTTAGAAAGCTTTTTTATTTGTCACATCTCTTATCAGGCGGGCAAAAAGTTGAACTCTATTGTCGCGTTCAATTGTATTAGTCACTTATCAAATGCCATTAAAAGTGTGTATCAATTGATATTTCCTTTGACTTTCATACCGATTGAGGTCTTACATTGTCTTATAAATAAATATGTCGATGTAGATTTGTGCATACGTACTAAATAAAAACTAAAACGGGTCAGTTAAATCCTGTAGCGAACTCCAAGTACATAAGTACTTATTAGTAATTTACGAAATGAAATTTCCATCTCATTTTGGTATAAACAGAATAGAGTTTCGGGTTGTTTTGTGCCGCTCAAAGCTCCGTGTGCTTCAGCTCTTGTAGCTGAAACACGTCGGGTATTTCCAGGAGGCAGCGGGTAGATGGGGCGGGTGTTCGGTGCGGCATTGTGCTGGGCAGGCAGTGTAGTCGGTTCGTTTTGTTGTTCGTGGAAGCGAGTCGCAGGTGGGCGCTGCGCCGGCCCGACAGAGGCCGAGTTTGTGCGAGCGGCCGGGCCGCTCGGAGCCGGAACGTCCTAACCGCCGCCGCGGCCGCCGCCGCCAGCCGCCGTTCGCCTCAGTCTGCGCTCGGCCTCCGCACTGTACGCTTGTGATAGTGACGCCGTGCTGTGACACTTTTGACAGTTGTTATCGTGATCGTGTGATGTTTTCGTATCGGAACTATGGTGTATCCCCATGAAAATGTGGAGTGATTTTCAGGTGAGTGTCTAGTTTAAAACTGTAGAATACGCTCGTGTGGGCTACAGAGCAATTTTTGTTAAATGAATTTGGTACAGTATATGAAGTCAGTCTTTTGTTGGTAACATAACATTTTTCTTTTTGTCACAAGTTGGGTAGAAGTAAAATTTCATTTCATCATGAAAACTATTCTCAATTTGTGTATTATTTTATTCGGTAAAAGGTACACCTTCTGTGAGGATAGTTTTGTGACAAGTTTCACTTTGGAATCCCAGCATTATGGGGTGAAGTGTTAGGCTGGAATTTTGTTTGGAGAAATATAACTTTATGGTAGAATGTTGATGGAAGTGATAAAAGTTTTGGATAATATGATTTAGTTTGCTTTGTATCGTTTTTGAGTATTCAATGTAGTAGGAATAAAATATAGTGTGTAAAATGTATTTCTCGTTTTAATTGTTTTAGATTCTTTATATTATCGTTGTTCAGAAATTCCATTTGAAAGATGCTCGATGTACATTATTGTTATTTGTTATATACACGTATATTTAACAACGCACTGTTTTTAAATCGTACTCGTAGTTACATATTTTGAACGCTTAGAGTTAATTAAGGAGAAGTATCATCAAATTTCGATTAGGGGTTGATTAATTCAATGGTTGTTTTAGTCGTAGGAGATGCGCGCCTTTTTTCAAATCTGACATCTCGCGTTTCCGGCGGTCTGTCAGCCGTCATGTGATGTATAGAAGGGCGCATTTGGTGGAGTTTTAAATCAAAGCGCTACTTGCCTCGAGTCTCGATAACTGCACGACGCTCGAGGCGAGCGAGAACTCGTCACAGAAATACGTAGGTGTTGCCGTCCCCGTCTGGCACGTAGGTCGGTCTCGCTCGAGCGACGGGTGTTTTTGTGTCGAAGCGGGTTTTTTGTCGGCGCGGCGAGGCTGCCGGCGCCGCTCGCTCGACTCGACTCCACATTAATTATCGCCGAGTTGGCTCGCCAGCGAGAACGCACTTTACTTTCTATATTCCAACGTTATTACGGATTCTTTATACAATTTTCGGCGTTGTTTTGCTACGTTTCTTCGCGAATTAAACTTTGGCGAACACGGTGGGATAAAAGTTTCTTCGGTTGCTACTTTTCTATATCTGCTTGACTTATAATATAGAATGGGGACAAGGTCGATGACTTTTAACATTCTTATAAAAGTTGTTCATAGTTTGGAAATCGTTGTTATTTTGTAAAACGAAAATGACTAAATATAGTTTATAAAAGTATTAAAACGATTAATCCGTATATATGAACTATAAAGCTATTGATATTGAGACTTATTCTTTCTAGAGGCAGAAAGAGTTATTTAATTAGAGGAATAGTCATAAAGAAATGCTGTAGGTTTTTTAGGTCTCAGTAGCGCGCGATCATGTGAGGTCGTTGGATTTTCCTGCGAGCGAGGCGAGGGGCGCGTCGTCATGGTAACGGCTGGGGACCCGCCCAGCCACCACTGATCCTCCGTTCCACTTATGGAGATTTACTCCTCGGCTCCGACTCGCCAATGGCTACCACGCCACAGTATTTCCTTTATTTTCTATCTTTCTGCGTCTTACCATTATGACCTCTTATCACAAAATTCGGTATTTTTTGATATCGATAAAGCCCTATCAAGCCGATACGGCTCGATAAACACTCCAGTCTGTGCAAAATCTGTCCTCAAAATTACTGAGTTATTATCAAATAGATTTGATGTTGACGCCGAAAAGATAATTTGGCATTCTATAGGCCATTATTATTATAATGTTGGCGACAATATTTTGATTTTATACGTATCATATTTTATTTGTTTTTTGTCTCGTTCACACTTAGAACGATATTTGGTCTAACCCTAAAACTAGCCTAACTAGAGGATTTCAAAGAAGATAGTAATAAAATTGTGTATCGTGCAAACAGTTTGTTAAAAGTACCTACCTTGTTAAGATACCTATACACTCTCGAAATAAGTTTTTTTAAGGAAATTCACGATATAATAACTCGGTAGTAAATATTTAAAACTTCAATACAATAAGCTTATCACTTAAGAATTCTGTTTTATAATTACAAGCTTATTAATGTTTAAACGGTAAAGAAATATCCTAAATTCTCATTCATAATGTCATAGATGTAACATTAATGCTTAGGGCATTTGCATGACATCATTTCGGTATAGCTAATTGAAGTGTAAAAATTAAAAGTGGTAAAGTTAGAAGAAAACTGGAGTTGTATCATCAGCTTAGGGTACTTATTATCACAGCCTCTATTTGTATATCTATTTGAATAAACGATGAATGTTACGTTTAACTATTCTAAGTTTTGTCTGTTATAAATATAACAAAATATATAAATATGTCTATAACTACCATCATTGCTATTAAACGTTTGTGAATAACGTTGTATGTATATTTGAAGTTGTCTATATAAATGTATCGGTGATAAGAATGGCGCGGAAAGTTTGTGAACAAACTTAGTAAGCTCATATTGTAGAGTCACGTCCTTGCAGCGCGGAGTAGGCCTAGCGGGGAAGGGCGCGGAATGCGACTTGTTGCAGTCACGTGCATCCGCCCGCACACGCACCAACTCGGTGCTCTACGGCGCTTATATAACACTAGCTTTTGCCCGCTGCATCGCACGCGTTAAATTCGGAGTAAAACAATTCCCCTTTCTCTATACCGTGAAAATTTTATACTTTGGAATATCTAAATTCGTATACCACATTTTTACTTATTGCCATTAAGAAATTCAGAATTGCAACGCGTTGCGAAGCCGCGGACAAAAGCTAGTTATACATACAAGTCTTCGTCGTGAATCACTCTATGTATTTAAAAAAAACGCATCTAAATCCCTTGTGCAGTTTTAAAGATCTACGCGTACATACGGACAGGAAACAAAAACGACTTTGTTTCATACTATGTATGTATGTAAAGATGAAGATAGTCGTAAGTTTCCCGCGGTTTCCAAATACATTACACTCGGTAAAAATAAGATTCATCTAAAAATAGGCCAAGTATAAATATAATATGATTACTTAAGATTCTTGAAATTCATTTCTGGCACACAATACACACTATACTACTCTACACAGATAGAATTTGTATGCAAACCTTGTAAACGATTCTTTTAAAGGGCTCTGACAAATAAAGCCCTTGACGTATTTATGTAATCGAAAGTATGTATATTATACTGAACTGGGAAATTATACATACTGGTAATTTTCAGAAACATGATAAAAAAGATAATGTTATATGTATCGTTTAAATTACATATTACTCGCTTTAACGGTGAAGGAAAACGTTTTGAGGAAAAAGCGTGGTAGGCTATGGTCGTTTTCTCATTAGGAGAAGAGAGTTGCTTTGTAGTCGAGAAGGGTTGCACAAAATAATAACATGTATTTTTCTTTATTTACACAGTCATTACTTATCCTGCTGTCCCAAACCTAGAACGCATCTATAAATATTATAAAAGAATTTTATAAAGAACAGAAATGTGTGGGTAATTTCGTTAATTAGTTTGGATTAAGATTTAGACATTGAAAAACCACGTCACAAGGTATGAAAAAAAATGTATATCCCAATTAATAATAACGTATACAGAGGTATCGCTATTAAAATGTTAGTTTTCAAGACTATTTAAATTTAAACATATGTACATATATGTTCAAAGTATCGAAGTACAAAAATGCATTCAATCATTTTCGGCGCCGACCAAACACATTTAACATGCAAGATAATCCAATTACTAGCTCGTTAATTTTTGCAAATACATGTCATTTTGTAAACTGAACTATCGCAATTAACCGAATCAATTAATGCAACAAATACGTTTAGTTAATAATTAGTTTTCCCCGCGGTTCCGTTTGCGTTTGTACCTACCGTTTATATATATTAATCTATTATCCCCTAGGGAGCTGTGAATTTATTTCCGATAAAATTGTTTAAATTCACAGCGTACTTGTGTACTTATGTGATTTGGTAATTTGAACCAAATTGTTAAATTATTCATTACCATGAGATGATCAAGCGTGCACGGCGGTCTGCGCGCCGCTCTCGAAGCACCACTTGTAACAACTTTATTACACGTCACCGCATTATCGTATACAATCGAGCACGTGTAGTAAAAGTTAGTAAACACATAAACAAACGAATGAATTTGCCGTAACGCAGCGGACGTCATCGGCGAAGACACGCATTATAATCGGTTATGCAAACGAGCCTAATTATGTAAAGCGTTATGAATCGTGTAGACGTGTTTCGACATAAACGTTTACGACCAATTATATGCCTATTGTGTGACTCAATGAACTTGTGAGACTACAATAATATAGGGCATCGACACTAACGATCAAATGAATGGATGCGCCGTGTTAAACAGCTGTTTAGAAAAAAACGAGGCTCGGCCAATGTCAGGTGTACCGAATTCAATACGAGCGATTATATTTTTATTACCGCTGTATTGGGTTACCGCGTCGGTTTGTTTGTTTACTTTTTGTCGCATATCTCATTGTACCGTTTGTAATGTTTTATTTTACTACGTCTACGTCACGTTTTTATTACGTACGTACGTATTGTGCGAGTTTTCGATGTTATCGATGTTATTTATTTGTATTTAAGTAGGCACTTATCGTTTGTATCTCGGACGAAAGTAAAACTCGCCGTCTAGACGCGACGTATCTCAGCCATCTACGGCCCACCTCCTCGGTATCGCACGATGCGAGCCCCTACCCGCGACAAAAATGCAGAGGTATTCTAAAACCGTGCGTTACACGAATCCTTGACATTCGCGAACCGGCGGCTGCTCTAAATAAATCCAAATGGCCCGAACGGCGCACCGCGACCCAATTACGTTTGGCCATAAAACAATATATGAGTCGTTGAACTCCACTTTCGTGTGCCGATGCCGATGCCTATGTAAACACTGCATCTGAGTAAACACGGCGGGCCGAGACGCGCCGCCGCCAATAATAATTTATGTAAATTCACGTCATTGTATAAGAGTGATGTTTTTTTATTGGCCTTTTCTTATTTTGACGGTCAAGTTCGGGACGGGGTGAAAGTTTAACAACTATAATAAATTCCGAGCTCCTCGCCTTTGTTGAGTTATTGCTGTCATCGCGATCCAATATTGTTTGCAATTCTTATTTCACGCTACGACGAAGCTTCACGGAGCCTTTTCCTCTTTATAAATGTGTTCTTTTTTGTCGCTGGTCGTCTGTATGTGCTAAAAAATTAGTTTCGTATAGTTATTATCGCTGCAATATGTATATAGGTAAGAGATCATGAACCCCATTGAAATATGTATGCACCGAGGTCGTTGCCTTATATCACAGATATTTTAGTAAGCAAAAACCGTTAAACGATATTGAGATTCCGAATAGACGTAAATAAATTTCAATGTTGTAAATTATGTTTTACTACAGACGGTGGCGTAAAATCTTGTTTAGGTATAATTATGACGATAATGGCTTTATTAATACTACTACAAATCTATTCGGTAGGTAGTAACTATTAATCACTTATGAATGAATGTTATTATTGTGCGGCGAACGGTCAACGATATCGGAATGGAGTAAACGTCATTTTATAATCATAAGCTCATAAATAAACATCGTGACGTATCGGCGATCGGTCGGAAGCGGCGGCGGCGCCGGGCGCGGCGCACGTGCGCAGATGCCGTGTTAACGCGTTTAATGATGTAACAATGTTTTGACATTCCACAACAACGACACATTTAGCGCGGACATTAAGTGGATCAATGAACTTGAGCCGCTCGCTGTTCAATGTTACGCAACGATCGGCGTTTGAGTGAGATTAATGCGCGCGGATTATGGCACGCGATACATTTCAATTTACGTTCCGTTTCATTCATGAGTCGAGATAATGACGACGTGCTCGTTCCGCTCGTTTGTGCGCTTGTCGCCGGCTCTCGTCGGCTGTCGCTCAGGTACACTTTACATACTCGATTTGCCGCGATATCGAGGGCTGCGTCCGGCGACACGTCACACCGAAACGCACAACCGATCAACGACCACTCCAGTGCGTGCCGTTAACATGTATGTTTTATACTACCATTCACGATATATATTCTCAGTTAGCATTTAAATTAATTTACCTTACATCGTACGTCAAATGCAGCTCATAATGAAATAACACGAATCAAGTCTTTACAGGCTTTAGTTTACGCTTGCGATGCAAACGCCGCGGAGCGCTGCAAGGAGGCGAGCATACGTGTTGCTTATCCGAATATCTTACTATTAACTACAAGTTTGAGCTGAAGACGGAGGGGTGCGGGAGTACGTCTTCACCCATTGACGGTTGAAGCGTCCCGCGACACTTTCACTGCTCCGTTATTGCAGTTACTACGCGCCTACTGCACCGGGGAAGGGGGCCACCCTATGCACTCGCCCCTCGCCCCTCGCCGCCGCCCCGCGCAGGGCACACAAAACACAAGGGTTGCTTTGATATTTAAGAATAGAATCCTATAACATTATCTTCTCTGAATATCGTTTGCAAATCCTTTAATAACATCGCATAGCGCGCGAAGCCGGTTGCTTTTTGTGTTTCAGAGAACGTTTTTAGAGTACAGTGTTAACGCTCGATAAATATAATCGTGGAATATTTCATACAATCTTAACATAACCGTATTAAAATTGGCTCATTCGAAAAACTTTAGCGCGCGCATCAACGTACGTGCCGCATAGCATTAACATTCCTTACGTGAACGGGGATCGGGATATCGACCTCTTCTGGATTGCGGTGCAACGTTCCGCGTGTTTCTATAATAGATCACATGCGAGATCGGTGTATCGGAGATCGCGTCTCGAGTGTAGACGGGCGGGCGGTCGGTAAGTGGGACAATGTCAGCGGAGGGCTCGCCATTATTTGCGTAGAGGTGCGCGAGGAACGCGGCCGGTGACAAGCGTCCGACGCTCGTGACGGAAGTTTGTAAACAGCGGCGGCCTTGCTCCCTCGGCCTGCCGCGGCCGCACCACCGCCGCCGTTAGTCACGCACGAGATATCGACACCTCAACTTTCCCGATACTAATGTCGGCGGAGCGATCTTCACCCGCGCCTGGAGCGGCTGCAATGTTTTCGTGTTTCACTTGTCGACTTGCAGACCGATAACGGCATGTTAGTTCACGATATTTTGCACCATTATTCTGTATTTGTACTGTAATTCGACTGGCCTCGTGGTCGAGCGGTTCGAGACCCTGACTGTGAAACTGGAGGTCGTGGGTTCGATTCCCACCCGGGACAAACATTTGTGTGATGAGCACATTGGTTTGTTCTGTGTCTGGTCGTAATAAAAATATCTATATAAGTATTATATAATATGTATATATGTATGTTTATCAGCT
>DWQT01004964.1:0-10723 GCA_018244895.1 Myscelus amystis hages
AAGTGGCTACTGCCGCCCATGGACATTTGTAATCGACCCCAGATAAGATTAGATTCCTATCTCGGGTCGACCACAGAAGCGCCGCTACCCCTGAGGACTAGGTTGGAATACCTCGAAAAAGTATGTCTCCCTTACCACACCCTTCAAACCAGAACACAGTAGCGCTTAACACTGCTGTTATAAGTCAGAAATAGGTGTGACGGTGGTGCCGCCGGAGTCGAACCACAGAGGGTTCTACCACCATATTTACAGTATTTTAAAAGTTGAGCCCTCAGTGTTGCTCTCTGGGTTATTACAGTTGGTACTGTAAACTTTGTCTTTATCCAAAAGTCAGCCTGCCAGCACAACGTTACTGCAGTTGAAATTAACATAGGGTTGTTTAGAAAAATCTTAAACAATGTACATATATAGAAAGAGAGAAACTACATCGTTTTCAAGTTTTGCAATATTTACAAATGGTATTTGCACTTCAACGTAACAGTAAAGAGAAAAAGTCGCTCTCAGCATCTGTCGCAATTCTAAGCATTTGCGAAGGCTGTTTAATTGTAAAGGTAATCGTAAGTCACATTATACGCATTCTATTCGAAAGAGCACTCTTTATAAATACGCGATAACTTTTAGAAGGTAACAAGAAAGCAATAATTATTTATTACAGAAAAAACTTGAACCGTAAGCATTTTCTCCACACGCTAAACAAAGTTTCACCGATGACTGTGAGGGTAGCGTGAAAAAGTAAAATATACATATTATGTACGTATATTCCATTCCGACCAATTGTGTATCATTAGTGTATGCTTTCACCTGTAAAGCGAGCGTCTTATTTGGGTGGTTTTCGTCCGCCTCCGATATGATATTAAGCTGCCAGCGGTCGGAACGGGCAAGTCACGTCGCTTCCGCGCCGAAGCGAACAAACATAATTAATATAATTGCACGGCAACACAAAGGCGGACGTTTCAAAGGAATAAAACCATGTAAGTGCGATTGTTCACAACAATGGTGGCTATTTGCATACACACAAAGCCTTCGCCATATTGCGTTGCACGGTCATTTTCTAATCTACCAAATTATTTTCGGCGTCATGTAAGAAAATTGATAGCGGTGGCGCGGGCGGCGCGCGTGAACCACTTTTTTGTGCCTCCACTGATATTTAACAAGGATTTTAACGACGAATTGACTCGCATTGTGTTCAATTCATTTACAGCTTGGGTGATAGATAGACATATTTTTAGCCATTTTGAAGCACAACCATAATTGCCTAGTCAATTTTTATGAATGCTACGTAGTACATACTTACATTTAATATGCTTAAGTGAGTTGAGTATTACTTAAAGGATTGGAGACGAAGGACGTAATTTGTTTTGTTATAATGAATTTATATTATATTAGCTTGCTCGCCCATTCCACTTGTTTTACATAATCCCAAGTTATACGAGTACCTACGTATCGGGAAATCTTGACCTAGCGAGATGTTCTTTGGCTGTCTGCACCAAAACACTTTTTACTGCCAAAAAAACATAATTATTGACCTCCACGTACCTAAACACTTACAATGTTTGATAATATAAGGATTAGACCTTGTACTATCAATACATTTGGTGACACATAGGTGCACACGCGGCCTTGAAAGTGTCACACAAACTGATAACCGCTATCATATAGATAGATACTGTTGTTTACGCACTTCGTGAATAATTTGTTATGTTCTAGATTGTCATTGTATAATCTAATCCAGATAGGAAATAGATTTATACATGCTATAACCGCCAGTTGCATCAGCCTTAGTACGACATCCGCAACTAGCGACTGTCACAACCAGTGCATTTCACTCACTTATTTCCTGGTAAGACTTTATACTGGCGAGATTACGTACATACTTACTTTATTATGTCGAAATATCCGCTTCCATTAAAACATGCGCTTCTTCAATGCTGCCAGTTGCGGAAATCCTATTTTTAAACTAAGCGAAGACTTCTTAGCTATTTTCATAATAAATCAAGTCAAGCAAAGGTGTTTAAAAGCCATTGAAATTTATATATTGTAGTAGTGAAAAATAACAGCTGAAGTCTACGATCCTGGCCTCACACACATATTCTCGTGATGGAAGACCCGTGCCCGGCCCGGGTATAATTATAATTATTGAAAAAAAGACAAAGACATTTATTTGTACAAATGTGGGTACATTTAGAGATGGTACAGAATTATTGATTCAATCCATGTTTTCTCTTTTACGGCGGCGTACAAATTTGACAAGTAGACATGTTAATCATTTATTACCACGTAAATATCGTTATAAAATTAACTTATATTTAAATAGTATAAATATTTACTTTTTTATTATTATATTACATTTTCAAATTGCACTCCTTAACGGACTTTATTATTACTTATTTATAACTCTACATATAAAATGGTCATAAATAATAATTTTATAGACACAGTAGATACCTTCTATCTATTTTAATACCTTTATCAGCTAATAAATAACAACATAAATATCCAATGATACTACAAAGGCGACATACACCTATCTATATAAGTATACAGTCATTCAGTACACGGCAACTCACCGTTACAAATTCAATATCACTATCAAAACGGTGACAAAATAATTTATTATTATTGAAAACTATTCGCAGCCAACGTATTCATTTAGAGTCCAATAATGAAATAAACCGTCACTTACACGTATCTAAAATCGCAAAACAAACCTCCTTATTGTCCAGGAAACGTTACACGAGGGCACATTAGGGCTCCACAAAGGGCCTTATCGGACCATCGAGCGCTCGCGACAATGGCCGCCACGAAAACTAGCAAATATCGTTATAATAAAGCGATCATATTTCGCGCTTTCAATCCCGATCGCATCTCTCGAGGGTGACCAAATAATAGATAATCCCATTCACTGTTTGGGAAATAATGACATTTTTTTCCGACAATAACAAAATTCTCACATAACGAGTTCTCTTCCTGCGCGCGCACATCCGAATTGTTCCTTACCGCAGATAACAGTGTCCATTTTCTCTAATTCCAATGCGCCCGGGATACTATTACAACATTCTACACTCATCTTATTAAAAATACCAACATTCGATAACAAAACCTACCCGCTTGGTCTAGCAGTCAGAGACATTGACTGCTAGATCGTAAATCGTGGGTTCGATTCTTTCTCAGATTAACCATTTTATGATGAGCACATTTCTTTGTACTATGTGTAGGTATAATAATATATTATTTAAGTAATATATAGATCAGCTGTTTGTATTAAAGACAGGCAGTTACCTAATGTGTGTAATGAAATTAAATGAGAACCATGCGGGGAATTGTTACCAACTATTTTTACTAATTATTACTTTGATTTCCAGTTTATACATCATGATTTTAATCAAAAAACAGTCATCGGGACTCCTGAAGAAATTATAATTGGGTAATTAAAAATTTTAAAAAACATTAAACGATTACAATTTATAAGACCCCTTTAAGAAACAGAGATTTGACTTTGTTTCAGGATTGTACGAGTAACTCACAAACAGCGCGTGCGTGTTTCTACAGTAATTCCTGAAGAGTTAGAATGTTGAAATGGGTTTTAACAAAAAAGCAAACCTATTAGAAAGCAGTTTAGCTTTCATAAGCTATTTAGGCCTCGGACAATGCACGGCGCGCTTATCTCACGGCAATAAGTTGCACAAACGACGAGGCGATAAGCATCGCAACGACAGTGCTTAGTTGACTGAAAAATAATATGTTTGTAGATGTTTATCTGTTTGTTCGTCGCTACCGGCCGTACAATACTCGCACGGATCATATTTCTTTACCAAACGAAGCTTTGAATACTAACGCTTTTGTCCCTCGTCGCTTTCATAGGCGCCCTGTATTAAATTATACTGGAACCATATGATAATTGTTACGATATCCATGTACTTTGTAGCGTCAGTTGTTGAGAAACAGTTTCAAGCGAAGCTGCTATATCGTGTATTTTCGTATCGCCGTATAATTGTTGTTTTTTATTGCTTAAGTTATGGGTACTCACTAAAACAATATTTACATTATGATATACAATAAATTGAATAATTATAAAATACAGGTAGGTATTCGATACGGATGACTACAGCTAACAGTGTGTGGATATCGTCGTTGAAAATGAAATAGATTGAGTGGAGTGAGGGGCGACGTGTAGTTAAGTGTTCCGCGGTAAATATTTCCAACTGGAACAAGCGTCGGAAGGCAGCGATGCGTGCGACGGCGGCCGCGAGATGGCGCGCCCGCTACCATCAGATAGCCGGCGTTTTGACACTTGACCCGCGCTCCCCACCCGCTGCACACTCTTGGGACATTCCTCCCTTTTATTTCAACACACAACAATTTCGCTGTAGCCCTTTGCTTGTGCCGCTGTGGCCTAAGGATTTCTTCCGCAGCTGCCTTGAGCATACACCACGCCGTTGTCCCTCATTCTTCTTAACTAAAAGAAACAGCGTTGATCGTAGAATAGTTAATGAGGGAAATACTGACTTTACAGTTGTTGCCTTCGCAATTGCGGGAACTTTGAGAGAAAGTCTTCAAAGCCACAATCCTTATAAATGGTTGAAATAAACTGTAGCACAGTTACAATCTTCATTGATCTATTAATATTTAAACAAAGATGCGTCATTATAATACGTTGCTTTAATTCATAAAAATATGAAGTTGTTAATTTCTTTTGTTCTTAATGTATGTTATACATTTTAATAAAAGTATTTTAATAAAATTATTTTCTGTCAGGTTTGTCCGGGTGCCCTCTCCAGGAGGGCGACCCTAGCGCGAACCTCCTACCGCTCGCGGCGCGGAGCAAAGCGGGTCGCGTTTGACCGCAAATAAACAAATACACGCAATTATCGTAACAAACACGCTCGTGTTACCTAAACATAAAAGTTATTTTCCTTTAAACCCGTCATAGATAGATCTGACTGTCATTTCGGCTAGATTATTCTGACAGTTCACGCGCGCACGGCTACTGCCTTCTAGTTCTCTAGGATGGGGCGCGTCCGAACGAAAATAGCCTCTAGGTCTTCAGTATAAGGTCTAGTGGTGTAGCAAATTGTGTATGTAAATGTTGGTCTATTGAAACGCAATGGCTGCCAATCACAGGTTGTTTGGTATGCAAGTGTTTATGTAACGTGATATTTCTTGTGACTGCCCGCTCCACGGAACAGTTGTGAGATTACACGTCCGATCTATTACGGTTCGAGTCGTGATGGATGTAAAAATATCATGCACCGACAAAAAACGGTATGTCTGGAAATAAAACACTCACCGTACGTACCTACTTTGAAAAATCTTTGAGATCGAAATGTAGTCAGAAGAAAATTGAATTAGTAGAAGGCGAAAGAATTCTTTTTAAGATGACGAAAAGCTTGTCACCCGTTGACTTGAAGCATTCGGATTGAGTACCGAGACAGACTAAGATTGAAATTAAAATTAAAATTAAAGTTGTGTAAAAACTACAGTTGCTTTATTATTTACATCATCACGCTAGGTGCCTTAAGAAAATCGCAGAGGACATGTACTGCCAAATATCTCTTCACAAACCTGGGATATTTATCTTGGGATATCCCTTAATTACTGGGATATAAATCTCAGTGATTAGTAGTTTTTCATCCTTTTAGTGGTCCACTGTTGGACCGGGTCTCCTCCCACAGTGAGAGGGACTTAGGCCATAGTCCGCCACGCTGGCCAAGTGCGGATTGCTAGTCTTCACACACCTCAGAAAATATTATACACTTTATAACATCTCTAAGTTATGCCGGTTTCCTCACGACGTTTTTCTTCGCCGTTATAGCGAGTGATATTTAAATTTTAGTCATAAAACGCACGTGACAAGGCAAAGGTGCGTGCCGGGATCGAACCCAGGCCCCCCGGAGTGAGAGCCTGAATTTCCAACCACTAGGCTATCACTGCCCGCTAGTAACTATGTATTAAAACAATATAAATATTATCGAGCAAGAACGATAAAAGCTTGGATTAACAATAAAATGTACAATTCCGTCTCTCCGCCCCAACCAATCCCACCATACGGCAGAATTCCGAACGGCCCCCGTCATTACCGCATACATATTTGATCGAATGATCGCCGCGTCTTCGTAACGCGGCTGTTATTTACCAAAACACGTCGTTTCCCACGACCATGCACGTTGCCGGTAGGGTTGACGGTTTGCTCAGTAATGTCACGAGCTTAAAATCTGACAGAGCCCGGTATTTGACAGACTTGCGTCAGTGACACAGGGCGGCAGCGTGATGGTGGTACTTGCGTACACCACTGTATCTAAAGTAGGTGCGCTCTACTAAAATGACTCTGGAATATTTTCTTGCAATACATACAAACATTCTTCAATGTTAAAGAATGATTACTATTTTATTGTCTGCATAATGTAAAGAGAAAAACAAATTTATTTCCTGTTATCTGTATTCGTATTTTATGGAAAACAATTGAAATAAACATTTAAAAAAAATTATGATCTGGCTGCGTGCTGCCACATATTTGCCATCTCAGGTCATAACAATGGCCGCCCTCGCATCGGCTCGGTCAATTTCTCTGAATAAATATTGTAAATCTAACCACACGCTTGGAGGGGCGGGTTCTGTCGCTGAACGTAACCTAATACACCTGCTCTGAAGTTGCGATACTTCCAACGATTAACTGCATTCTATTTTGACCTGTAGGTACAATATAACAGCGACCAAAATCGCTTGCGTGTTTCGCTACTTCCACTGGTTTTTCAGTTGTACAGTATACACTGTATAATTTGAAGAGAAGTTATTACGTATTATCCATAATTAAGCGTATGCGACGGTAATGTACGTTGGTTTCGGAATAAATATGTGATGTAAATAACACAGCGTCCGTAATGTACGTACGTCGCGTGCCTTGGAATATTCACGACGAAATACATCGCTTTCCACTGACACCTGTAATTTCCAGTTTTCACTCAAGATATATACATATTAGACATAATAAGAGGGTATTTATAGTACCAATGACATACAAATCACGGTGTAGAAACATGTCGCAAAGAAACTTACGCGCCGCGGAGCTCTCATGTTCTCTAAAGCCTATGAAACATACCTATATGCAAACTATGCATAAAAATAATATTGATTAAACAATAAACAGCTAGGCAGAACGACGAAGTTGAGCCGGGCTAATATTTCACGTTACCTAAAGGCTTAATTGAATCGTCATGAAGACATGGGTGTGGTGATGGTCGGTAGTGTGGATGAGATCAGCGGAGTTCCAAGTTTTATGACGCAACTTCCGAGGCCTATCTTCAGCCGGGTAACAGTAGACGCTGTGTATGTATTTGTATGTGAATCATGGTTTCTAAGTATGAAATGATAATGTATTCAAAACAACTTACAATTTACTTAAATTAACTTACGGTGAAAAAAAACGGGGGCGCAGTATAATTACAGCCAATTACAAGTAGCTTGTACTAGGCGTGCATAACTGATGAGGGTAATGAAGTAAACTGCGTGACCACAACATTAAAACAGCTTTTTTTCCGTTTGATCGGCGGGCGGCAGCGCACCTGACGCTTCTCACACGGCCTTCGCCTTGCACCAATACCTGATGTTATTGTCCTGTATCCAATACATTGGCTACATTTCTCCTTTTCACATCTAAATTTCATTATCAACAAGCACATAAAGCATAAAGGTACAGTGAGATATTGTTAAAATTCATGTAGCTAAAATTAATTTGCAACAATTCGCGAACATGAGATATATTGATCTTTATTCTCATGTCGCACGGATAATATGATGACATGAATTTCCGCAAAGCAACCCTTAATACATGTAACTGTCAGATACCGATAATGCCAAAATTTGACAACGGTTTCCAAATACTGTACCAATAAAACGGTAATGTACTTCAAAGTAACAAAATCGAGCGCGGCGTCCCCCAAAACAAGGTAGCTTAGTACCGCGTATAATACAACAATGTACTCAAGTATGCAGGCGATTAAACGCGGTACGAACACGTTCATTACCGGCCGCGGTACGACCGCCGTAAGGTAATTTGACGGACACAAAACTGTTATTTGGACTCGTCCTGAACTGTTAATAATACTCTAACAACGCTTAATTGACGCGAAGTTAACGATATCCCTGATATTTTGCTGACTGTAAAGTTGTGTAGCGAAAGGTTAGACGGTCAATACCAAACATGGCTGGGAATTGTGAGTTGGGAATTAGAAATGGAAGAATTTAGAAACATGTTTTAATATTATATTGAAACGAGATTTGAAATTCACAGCTACGGGACGCCAAATCTTCGTTTTGTGACGATTTCGTTTCGTTACACAATAATGTTGAGTGAGCATTCGCGACAAAAGTAACTCGATGCTTGAATGAGAGTGTATTAGGACATTCCATCAGAGTACCTCGGGAACCACTTGCTAGGGTATCCAGTTGGAACTCTTCTAAAGCGTTCAAGATGTTCCTTAGTCGATCGCTCTCTTGGGTTTGAAAAGTGTGAGACACACGTAACTATTGGTTTAGTGATTTGACACAATGCCTGTTTAACCGAAGGTAGTAGTAGGTGTGAAACCCATCCAGAACAAAGGTTTGTGTGATGAGCACAAATGATTTTGTCTGTGTTTGGTGATATCGTAAGAGAATAATAAATGGAGTTGGAAGTCCGTGATGTGTGCAAATCAGAAGTAGCAGAATAAATGGGAGGATATAGGTAAGTAGGAACCTGCAGAAGTAAGTTTAAATAGGTGTATAGTAATACCTGATGATAGTTTCAACTTATTTACTGTTTCCGCGGCGGGCAGACGGTGGCAAGTGTGTCTTCCCACGGCTGCGCCCGGCCGCCGGGCGGGCGCTGCTCAATTATTCACCAGCGATGAACTACCCGCTGGTTGGTCTAATGATAGCAACCTTCGAGCATATTACGAAATATTTATACAATCCTATCGAAACATTAAAAAATAAACTTGGTTTCATGTACCTAAATTATTTGTCACAAGTCAAACTTTACATACACGTAGTGGACATTTGTTGAAAAAACAATTATTACAGTTCACCTACTGTTAGTACGGTTTAGATTTAAGCTTTCCGCTTCGAGATCTGTGATTCCTATTTTAGCGCGCACTTTAAAACTACCAAAATTTTCATACATTTTCTTTACAAAGTTTTGTATTGCATTTTTAACAATCCAATATCGCAACAGAAGACTTCACAGTCACAGTGTAAAAATTAAAACTGCATTAAAACGCAAGAAATGATAAAGCTTCGTTTATAATAACGCATTAAGTGTTAAGTATTAAGACAAAAAGTGTCCAGTCCGGAATACATTACAATAAATGAAATATAAAGCAGTCATATATAAATCCGTTGATAACCAATACTTAACGAATTACTTCAAGTGTTTCCACACTTAGTGCTTTGTGATAACAATAATAATGGACACCGACGCCTTATTTGTTAGACTCGGTTCACAGTAGCGTTTTGAAAAATCGCAACAATAAAACAATTATTTCTAATTATGCGGGTTAGACTTGACGTTTTTAACTTTGCTAATTCGATGTGGTTGGGGGAAAACAATAAATATTTTATTTGTATTATTTTGAGATTTGGTCGGAGGCGGGTGCAAAACAAAGACTCATATCGCAATTGGGGCATTGATGCATTGAAAAGTGCATTTATATCAGTGTGCATTGTTAATAAGCGCATTAGTTCAGTGTTCGTACTCTATTTCTAATATTGAATAGTTTTCAGAAACCTTAATGTAATACCTGTGGTATTTGACCAAATGGAAATTTAGCGTCGGTGTGTAAGGAGCATTAAGTCTTATGGCGTTGACATTTCAATGAATATAATTATATGTTTGCCGAGTAATAACCCTGTACCTACGCTAGTTCGGGATTAAGATTTCGCTGATATTCGGATTCTCGTCACATCAGCTGCTCCATCGAGCGCCACGCCCCGCTGGCTCAACGTGGCGAAAGATTTGCTCACCGGCGACTGAACACGCCGACACGTATAGTTTTTTTTAGTGATATAGTTTATTTTTTAATTCCACTCAAAGACCGCAGCTACATTGTGCGGCATATACTATGTAGGTATGTATGTATTCTTTCTTTCTCTAACACAATTTAAACAATTCATATTTGTGGATTCAACTTTTTAAAAATATTCTCTACCAATGGACCTACGATACGAGTTAAATAGGTATGTACGGTTGCCGAATGCTATATATTTATATCAATACTACAGCACAGGTAGGTATATGGTGAATGCAATGAGTAAACTTGATATTTTTGACAGTTAATCATATTTGCCAAGCGGTTTTTTAATGTCTATGAAAGTTTTTGCAAAAAACCGCTAACGTCATAGGTCTTATAACCATTTGCATTTATACAATTCGTGTGAAACTGTTGGAGGAATATTGTTCCTCCTATCCCGTTCTATCGGCCGCCGGCCGCAGCGCCGCCGCAGCGCCCCCGTGGGCGGCTCTTCGCTGGTGCTCGTAATTCAATTCCGCGATCAAGTGATGCGCCACTGACAGAATGATGACAAGATGCTTGTTTAAACATGTTGAAGTCGTGAAAAAATCACTGCGTAATATTATTCATAGCATATTTAAAAACATTGTTTATTTTTATTACATACTAGCTTTTGCCCGCGACTTCGTTCGCGTGGACTTCAGGTTCGTCCCGTCTAGGGTATTTATCACCGAAACGGT
>DWQT01004965.1:0-10722 GCA_018244895.1 Myscelus amystis hages
CCCGGGAGTATCCCTAAATATGCAATATCTGCCCGCTGCAGCTGGCCGCCGCCCGCCGCCCGCCGCCCGCCGCCCGGCGCGCGCACGCCGCGGCCTGTCGTGTTTATTTAACCGCGCGCTGTCGGAAGTCGCGTCGCTGTATCGTTAACGTTATGTTATCATTACCACCCGCGGCCGCCGTTACCCGTGTCACTTGCGCAATTTCGCCCGCAACGTTACGTTCCGTTGGCCGTCGAAGCCTTTTTACGCTTCCGTTTCCGCTAATCATGTTTAATCATTGACAACGTTTGTTGTCGCGTCGCTCGAGAGGCTCCAGAAATACTTGTCGATATTACTAATGAACCGATGTATGGTACTTCTTGTTATAAAGTAGGTACCTATCATATGGTTTCTGCTCTGATGATTGTATTTCAAGAATTTAATGAAGTTGTAGATGCACTACCTACAGTTGTAGGTTGGTTACACAACTTCATTACGTTGGTAACTACCAAGCCGCAGTTCCCGAGCCTCACGTCCTGCCTCTGATCAGGCTAGCCGCATTTAGTTTAGCCGCATTGCTCTTTTAGTTCTTGTCACCGAAACTGATTCTATAACTGGCAAGAAAAGTAAAATATTTTCTTTTTCACGCAAGCGGTATATAACAGGTTTATTTCGACTCGCCCTCGGATTAGGGTAAATGTCTGAGACGAGGGGAGAAAGAACGTAAAGAGGAAATAAAATTCAGTTATGAAGTATGAAATCGCACCGGTATCGATTTTGCGCCGGGAAAGGTGAGCCCTCCCTCTTTTGGGTATGTATCGGTCGAGGCCTTTATTGCATCGTTCGTTGACCCCGATCTCATCTACAGATGTACCGGCGATCTTTAGGAAACAAGAATATTTCGTATTCCATCGACACACCGCAGTCCGTGCGAGTACGATTTAAAACATGGAACAAATATACTATCACAATTACAATGAACATCGCTACCTTGAAAAAAATGCGTATTGGAAAGGGTGATAAAGTACTTAGGAACTTGCATGATCTAAATTGTGTTTCTATTTCGAACAAAACAAACACTAACTAATGTGTAAAAACAGCATCACATCCATTATTACTACACGCGTTATATATGTCACATTGCAACACAAGCGACCCTTCCCTAAACGCACAAGTTGCGACGGTCAGCGCCGGTCCCATCCGGTCGTTATCGTAATAAACATAATACATCCACCAGTCAATACTGAACACAGTTTTAAAAGCAACGTTTTAATTTATTGGTGTTTATAAAAAATAGCTTTCTTTCTATTCAACTCTGTTTGTCGTATTGAAAGGCATAAGCGGAACTTGAAATTGAAAAAAATATGAAAATCGAAATAAATACTTTTAATAAAATCTATAGTGCGGTGGCAATAGTTACATGACAAAATAGACAAACATTTAAAATTAATATTTGAAGTTACATATGTATGATGCGGCAGTTTCTCTCTTACAAAGACAACCTTAAATGGAAAAGATAATGACATGACTAACAAGACTATTGTAAGACTGAACCGACGTGCTCTGACGGCGTATGCGTGTTTCTCTAGCTCGCGATCCGTTAATATCACACAGTTTGAGTGGCAATTACTGCTTAATATGCGGTTAGGCTAGCGGCACGCGCGACAATTACTGCATGAAACGAACGCTCAAACCGTCACCTCTAACCGCATATTAACTTATTGACTAATCAAAATGTGTCCGACGCACCCCCAAATTGAATAATAACCTGTTAAGGCGAGCCGAGACGAGCCTTCACCGGCGAGCAACGTCATTGTGCCGCAAATTGCCGCCAAATTGGGAACAGACTCGCAATCGCAACTCCATTTAGCGAGCGCCTGCACCCGATTGGTCGACACGCCCGCCGCGCGCCCCGTTCGAAAACTCCATTCAAAGCCCACCGAAGAAATGAAATTATGCACTCCGTAAATAAGAACGCCTTTGTGGACTCGCTCGCCTTATTTAAGCCGTCACCGGTTTCAGAACGACTCCTTTAGCGTAATGAAATTGCTGACCGTCCGGCGAACGACGGCGTCATTCGAGCTAAGCGCGCTGATAGATCGAGGCCGGCGAGGGCGGCTCGCTTCCGAGCGGTTCGGTTAATCAATTAGTTGTTCCGAAGTGTGTCGGGCAAGTCGCCGAGCGCGAGTACAAGACGCGGCCGGCGCTCGTCCACGGACTGTTAACGTTTCTACTTCATTAACTACACTTGTTTGTCCGACTCGTCTGCTCAACGGCGCCGCCGAACAGCTCAATCACGGAAATAATTGTTCAATCGTGCACACTTACCCATCAATGGACATAAATTATTTTGAAAATATGACATACCTGCATTTAGATGAACGACTAAGAGTACCTATACTTTAAAAAGAAATAAATCAATTTAGAAAATTATCCACACCTTACAACTACAGTGTCACGTGTGCCGGGTACGTGTTACATAATCGTCAATCCTAATAAGACAGCGTGATATCTAATTTATTTATTCATTAAAATGATCAGAATAACAAAATGATTACATCGAATGACAGTATTTGTGGAGCGCGCGGCCCCCGGAGGGCCGCCGTCCCCGGGGAGCGCCGCTTAGCACCTTGATTGTAACATTCTGTTAGCGAAAGCGTTATCCCCTTTGTGCGGTGGATTAGATATTGTAAGGGGATGTAAGAGCTCTCTTTTTTATTTAGTGTACCGTGTTAATACTCACAAATGTTTGGGCAGGCGCGGGGCCGCGCGGCGCCCGCCGGGGACCGACGGGTAATGGTATTGCAAAATGTAGCAACATTATAATTAACTTGCACTTAACATCATTGGTGATTTTGGGATTGATTATAGCTAAAGAGACAATAATCTCGCTTGTCATAAACTATTTGAAACAGGTATGAATAACATTTTTAATAGAAACGTGTGTCAGTATCGTTAGCATCATGTATAATTTGTATGTGATTTGTCTTGAACAGCTACAGTAATAAATAGAAGCGAAACTTGAATGGTTGTAATCATTCTACCACCTATAGCTTACATCCGTCGCTACTCGCTAAGGTCACAAGTAATTAGCGCGCAGTGGAACAAAACAAACTTACTTCGGCGATGTTTCGTTCCAAAATTACCCGTTGTTATGAGGGTTAGCTTCCTAACTCCAAATCCTACATGTGGAACTATAGAATCCCGCCGTACCCAACAAATTGTTTCACAAGCGTTACAAATACGACCCTTAAACTAATGCGACCAGCCACCCGCGACCTCTCCGCCTCTCGGCCGTCGTTCTCGACACCGAAGCGGCGAGAGGCCTCTCGTATTTGGAGATTGTCACATACAAGTAATAAATTGTCGGGTGGGAGTAATTCGCTCGCACGGGCGCTACGCATCATTAACGGGCGTGAATGTGCTGCCAAATTAACAATTATACGGAACCTTTGTGCCTCTATGTTAATTAGGAAATTCGGAGATGCGAGTCGTGTTTGTATGTAGCTATAACCCGTGCCAATCACCGTGCTACGTCGTCGCCGCGGGAGCGCCGCCGCGTAGCTGCCGGCGCACGGCGCAGCGTACGTTTAATGATACGAGAACGATTGCTTCTGACAGCCGACTACGCAGAACAGACGAGTATTGCTTTTTGCTATTTCTATTACTTTTATGAGAATCCGTGCAAATAAATTATTTATTTCAATTGTGACAAATCTTCTTCTACAAAGACTAAGTGACTATTAAGATCTAAGTTGTAGTACCTATAAAAATAGAACTGGAAACGCGGTGGTTTTAAGTGGTTTTAGGACAAATAGTTAATATTAATATATTCCTCTAGAAATAGAAATAAAATTTATCTTAATCGTCGAATACGTAGATTAAACATACGATATGATATTCTACAATATACTTCTTATGAACTATTCTACTATTCCTATACTTCTTATGAACTAACTATATTGTGCGCTTTATATCAGCTTTAAAACAGTTGACAATTATATTATGTTATTAGATTGAAGACCATCATCTTTATTCGGAGACTATAAAAAACACCTCTATCCTTACGTACTTGACTTGCATCTTCTATACTCATCGCTCTATTTTTACATACGCGACAGTAACAAAACAATAAAAGAAATGGTGTTGCATTGCTCTATAAATTATAACAGAACAAACATAAAAAACATAATTAGAAGTCGCAAGAAGACATGTCGCCGTGTGCTAGATGGAACATTCCGGCGATAGGCTCGGAGCGTTAATTCAGCCGCTGTAATTGCTAGTGTCCCAGAATAATCCGCACACAATTACACTGTCACCGGGCTGGCGGTCCATCAACATCCGGCCGGCCCGCGGGCCGCCCGCTCCACAGGCCTCGCGCAGCGCTCCTGGACAATGAAGACGTTTTAATACCAACCAATATTGAGATAAGTTGGTCATTTCATTATGATTTCAAATATTCTTTTCTACCACGTTTTACCTACGTCTACGTACTTATTCGTAGTTCATTCCATATCATTCTGGAAATTTTTGAAGTGAATTGTAATATGTCATACTTAGGTACTGTTGCTCGCCTGTATACTTACATTGGATTCATATTATATCAGATATAAAGGAATCAAAGAAAAAAATATTAAAGTCGCTAATATCGGCCTATTCATGTGGTTTGTTTATTAAAGTTAATATCTAGTAGATCGTGCCCAGTATCGCGGCCGGAGCCCGGGGCTCTCGCCGGCCTGTCAGCCGTTCGCACCGTCTAATCAATAACCGAGCGGCGCGGCCGTGTCCGCCACACGACACACGACACAAGACACAAACCGAAAATTGAACTAAAGCCACATTTATTGTTTTTTATGTTTATTGTTTTACCTTTCTTGTTTTGTAATTGAAATGTAAAGATTACATTATCAGCCTCGTAAATGTTCTTTCATTACTTCTAATGACATTTCAATAAATTACGAGGTAATTACGTTATTTGCGATTTACATGTCATATTACTCTGATATTAGTAACAGTATAAGCAGAATTTCTAGTCAGGTAAGTACTATACGAGCTACTTCTAATATTTTTGCACACCTGCTTCGTTTGGCTAATGTATTAAAGAATTACTTATAGAAGCACTATGTAGTTGCAAGTGTTTCCTATCAGCCACGGATTGATAGCCGAATAGGACTGCAGCATTAGGACTGGTTATGTCAGTTAATTCTATAGAGTCAGTAGTAGTACATTTTCAGTCATGAACTTCGCCAGGTATATGAAACTAAATCCATCTAATTAACGGTCATAATTTCTCAACGTAGAATTATTTGAAGACACAGTTCGAAACTGAATTGCTATAATTGTTGACAAATTTGTATGTATTGATATCGGTGTGTCGCGGCAGAGATCCGGCGTCGCGAGGGCGCGGGCGGCCGTCGGGGGCGGATTACCGGCTAAGTGACCTCGGTGCCGCAAGCCCGCTCTAAGCCGCGAAACAATCAGACAAGTAGGAACAAATCGCGTAATCCACTCGCCAGATTGCGGCTGCCCGGGGCCTCCGCCGCGTTCCACACGACCGCCCACCGACTACAGCCGCCGCGCGCCCACGCGGACCTCGTCTCCTACAATTACATCATTCCATCAGACACTTTATTCTGTTACTTCACTATTATCTTTCTTACAACTTTCCTTTTCTACCGTTTTATTATTTATATGGTTTACGGTCTCCGCTAACAATGAAAAGGTTTAAAGTCATAGATTCCCAGTTAGAAGAGATAAAGTTCACCATTCTGATTTACAAGATAAATCCCCAAATTACAACTATCACCAAAGATAATTTTGTTTCTACCGACTCTTCTTCTTAAATATAGAGAATATTGTATGAAAAAAAATTATAGGTTTTCTAAGCCCATCAGCAGCTAGTAGCTATTGACTAAGTGAAGCCTGAAAATGATGGTAAATGAAATTATCATTAATGATGTAATGAAATCAGGTGATATTCCCAAATTTAGCTGGCGGCCAATAATGATTATCTATAGAGCACTGCACATGGACCAGTTGGAGCACCCTTACAATTACATCAGGGCAACCGCTCCTCGTGTCACCGCGCCCGAGCGCGTGTGCACACAGGCGGCGCGCCGCGGAACGGCAGACATACACGAACATAATACCGCTGGAGTATTAATTTGCGCCGAGAACGGATCGAGTTTAATTAACAAATTTAATTAGAAATTAACTGTTTCGCCGCGCGCCAGGGCTGCCTCGTTAGCGGGCCGAGCGGTGTCCCGTGTGTGCTTACGTTGTACATTTCCTTTTAAGTTTTTCTTCATTAATTATTTAATACGAGTGTAACATTTTTGTTTTAATTATTTGAAACATTGCGCGAGGAGAGCAGCGAAAATAACTGGGTAAATCCCTGCTGAAAGTCAGTAAAAGTCCATTTATAGAAATCATGTTTAATTATGTAGATCGTTTTGCACTGAATACATTACGCCGGACTACAAGTTAATTTGGTTAATCGTGGCCGATTGAAAATGAAACACACATCAAACTATTACGATGATATTGGCTCTTCGTTGGTTAGATTATAAGCAGCCGAAAGAAAAAATAAATACCCAAAATACTTAATGAGATGTAAGAAAGGTCTTAACAAACGAGTGGCAAGACCCCGTCCTAGGTCGACAATCCTCTATTGCTGTGTACTCCGCTCACCCACAAAAACAATAAGTACAACAGTTTAGAATGAATACGGCTATTTACCTACGAGTGTGTCTATTACAATGTACAAAACTATATTCAATGTGTATGCTGGTCTGGCCGGTACGCGACGTGATACCTGTTCTTGCCGTTGAATGTGAAGCGACGTGGATATGACACGGGGCAGCCCTAGCCCCGCAGCAGGTGGAAGCCGCGGTTGGTTGGAAATTTGAAAATCTAATTTAGCTGCGTTTTGTTCGTGTTAATTGGTTTGTTCCGCTCAGCCGGTACTGCTCACCGATTGGACGCTAAACAAACACCCAAATTACTATAATTAAATTGATACGCGGCTTAAAATAGCGTGCTTTACCACCCAACGGAATGCTACTTAATGTTCGTAGTTGATTGTTTAAAAATTACTGTTTTGGTGACAACCATTTACAACAAGTCATTTCGTATACCTACTGCATCATCATGGAAATCATCCTGCAAATTGATTTTTTAATACTTATTTTATGACAGAGACAGTGAGCGAAAAGAATTGTTGTGCTCAATAGATCAGTAGACAATTAAATCAGCAGTCGAGAGATGTTTAACTGTGGAGTGGCACATAGGTAGGCCATACCCATACAGACAACGATAGGAGCACCGTCAACAATTTATGGGATGACGCCAGCCAGGGATTTCAGTCAAGAAACTGTAACGTAATGTGAAGACTAGTGAAGTAGAAAGTTGACAGATGAAAAAGACAGACAGTGAAATGATTAATAACATAATATTTAGTTCACAGATTATTAGTGTTCTTCGCTCAGTCCCACATACATTTGATATATGAAATTCAACGACTCAACAAGTTTAATATGTAGGAGTATTGAATGGGTATGCAAATAGGCAAACTCAATTAAATCGTCAGCCGCGCTCGGAGCGCTCGCCTGCCGGCACGCGGCGCTGCATCGGCAAGGAATTTCATAATTATTGCTGCGATTGAAGCTGTACCTGCGGCCGGCCTCCGTTGCAGCTGGTGCACCGATTATTGAGTAAACATTCAGTGCCAACTACTCACTAATGTGATGCTGACAATATAGCATGAATGCTCAAAACAATTATCGATTTACGCGTTCATAGATTCTCTTAGGACAATACGTGTATCGAAAATTAAGTTAAATTAAACTTCTATTTGCACGCTCTGTTCTATTGTTGTTAATTCAGAGCAACACTTCGCATTACTCGTTCTTTATCTGTCTGATAGTACGAAGTCATCATATGATGGAATGTGTAAAAACCTTGTTAACCTAAACACACTAGTATATGAATCGTGGCCACATTTGTGCTCGATGCTGAAGGGAAGGGGCAGATGAAAATTCTTATTCTATACGATGGTTGATAGTAATGATTTCTATAAATATCTCTATACATCCGCTGCCTCGGAATTTTGGTACAATTCCATTAGTTCCGCTTTATTCTCTCCTCACAAACAGTACACATTTACATAGACGTTTAATGAACACGCGCCACTAAATACTGAAGATCCAATAATCTTTTAAATACCCCTTTAATTCCTGCCAATTAACCGTGCGCCGTTCTGTTCCAGGTGTGGTTCCAGAACCGGCGCGCCAAGTGGCGTAAGACGGAGAAGTGCTGGGGCCGCTCCACCATCATGGCGGAGTACGGGCTGTACGGCGCCATGGTGCGCCACTCGCTGCCGCTGCCCGAGACCATCCTCAAGAGCGCCAAGGAGAACGACTCGGTGGCGCCCTGGCTTCTCGGTGAGTGTGCGTTCACTTTATACCTTCTACTAGCTTACACTCTAGACAGCTTGCCCGGAGCTTTTGTAAATCATCCACCACCCTGGACAAGTCCGCTGCTGGACATAGGCCTCCCGTAATCAGCACCAATCCTTCCGGTCCTGAGTCTATAGAATCCGGCGGCACCTCTTTGTTTTCTTCAGGTCGTTTCTTTTGTAAATATCGCAATAACATTAAGCGACTTCTTAAGCCATCAATACTCTATTGCTTTGTACAATAATCTCAAACAACACTCAGACTTCAGCTGATTCTTGGTGGTTGCGTTGCTAACCTTATTTAAATACGAAGAAGAAATCTTCTACAGATACCCGGTAGAATTATGATCGTGAAGTATGTGTGATTGGTACCTGCAAGCACTATCTCGGTGGCAGCTCAACATATATAGAATGGCTTTGGTATTTAGAAACAACACGCGGCAACGCATGTTAATAGCGGAGAAACCTGACTAATTTTGAATCCTTCGTATGAGCAAGCCTTCTGCTTAGCGCTCGAGAGTGAATACAGCAGTGAAAATTAAAACGAAACTATCACAGACAGCTACGAGTATGTCGATAGCCTGCGATCTACACAACTTTACAAAGCTATTAATTGCATTGGATCGGTCAGTAATTATTTCACAAAGCTGATTAGTTCACGACATAGTGGAGTGTACTACGAAATCAACTACTTACAAATATATACCGGAAACGTATCGTAGGTACTCTGACACTTTATACCTGCAGGAACGGTAAGTACGTAGTGCGTTTATTGTAGTAGTGCGTAGTTTGATTTGTCATGTTGTCAGTAGTCAGTTATGTGCTGCAAAGCGCTCGCTTTATCTGAACCACGCGAATACTAATGAGGAATATCGCGAACTGCGGGCTGCTTAGAGAGGCAGGTATAGGGCTACCGTGTGGGGGGCGAGGTGTTGGCAATACAAGAACTATACCGTTGTCTGATGATTTTGTTCAAGAGTCGAGCGCGGGGAGAGAGGCGGGGCGCCCGTAGCGAGCCGCGCGCGCCGGCCCGCCTCGGCCCGGTGAGTGCTCCGTCTCCTTACTTACTGAATAACTAACTAACTAACTAACAGGACGAGCCCGTGCCCCCGCCAGCGCACACCGCGGCTCGCGTAATTAGCCGACTCTTGAACAAACTTATCGGGGTTTCGACCCCCTTCAGACCGCAGCATTCGTTCGATTTCTCCAAGCCTTTGCTTTTCCTATTCGTTCTCAGACCACGTGCTGCATGCGATGTTGCTTTGTTTTAATTTCGAATGACTTATGATTGTTTTAGATCAACACGCGAGTGTTCCTCGTTATAACTATAATTATAACATCATTCATTTCTACTTCATGCAACTTATCTCATGTTACTATTAAATATTTTACGTGGACGATATATACCTAGTATGAATAAGTTTTTATTTTGAACACAAACTTAAAGGAACGCTTTGTTAAAATTACATTCAGTGCTCGAGCGACCGAGTTTCGCTCGACTTTTTCTTGTGGAATTGTGATATCGTCTTGCGGAAAAAAGTTACTTTCAAACCGTATAAGTAAAGTGGACACAATGAAACCAATTATATCATTTAGATACGTCACCAAGTAGTGCTCGTTAACTAGTATTAAACGTTTTATAATCCGACACCGTTGAATACAATCAGGTCTTATATAACTGAAACGTACTCAAACTATAAACCACAAAACGGTAATTTAAAAAACAAAGTGTCTCTGAACGGAGCGTCGCCGCTGAAACAAAGCTTCGTATAATTTTTAATCTTCACAACGAGAGATGCTCATTTTTCACAGGGAAACTTCCTCTTGACAACTCTCACAATGCCGGAAGGACCGAAACACACCTTATCTCCTAACAATAGAGTCTAAAGTTGTAACGAGCATATTTGCGCGCTTGTGACGAAAGTAAGAATCCGTCGACGGCTTATGAGAAGCCTTTTATTTGAAACAGCGGTTCGCAGCCAGTTTGTTTAGGCTGACAGCTAAATACACGAGGAAAAATGTTAGCAGTTAACTCAATTCGGGCACGTGTCTCTTACAGCTCCGAGGACTCTCATACCCAGTAACACCTATAGCTACGTGCGGGCTGTAGACACAAGCTTGCTTTGACGTCAATCGCACAATCATTAACTTACTAATACTTTGTGTTCCTTTATATTGCTGACATATAGGGTAAAACAGGGATAGATGCCTCACTTTTTGAAATAGCCATGTAATTTTTAAAATATTAATTTTACACGAATAATTTCTACTAACCTAGCTAGCCCAAT
>DWQT01004966.1:0-10720 GCA_018244895.1 Myscelus amystis hages
TATTCGATTTTTTGTCAATTGGACTTATTAAATACTCGTTCCAGTTTATTCCTCTCGTTTGGGATATGACAGAGCATCCTTCAATTTAGCTAGCCAGTAAAATCTATTTTTACTATTTACATCTACGTCCTACAGGTATCTCAATGACAATCAACGGAAGGTTTTCCTTAAGAATCAAAAGTATAGGTAATGATTTGTATGATAATATTAAAGCTATGTAAAATATTATTGTTGTATTATCATAAATATTCATTACGAAACATAAGATTTTCCATAAGGTAGCGTTCGCGAATGTGTCACTCATGAATATAAAGGAAATAATCTATCATTCAGAACTCATTATCAAAATAACTTTTACTGGTAATATACAGGTTTGTAATCTTTGAAAAATATTACTCAACATTTTTATTCGATTCAAAATATTTAAGAGAATATTATACGGGGTTATTTGTAAAAAAATATCTTAATACTTTGTGGTTACTTGCCCGACAATTAGATCCTAGACTAAATCTTGTACTAATGCTGTCACGTAGCTGATAAACATACTCGTACATACACTCAAATACATACATGTCCAAAATATGAAATAAAAAAAATATATATTTGGTTCCTTTATTATTCAGGCAATAAAATGATTTTTACTATTATTAAAAATAAATTACATATCTAGAACTGTTTGGCAAGTATTACTACACCATTACACTGTTGCTTCGTTCTCGACTATATAATTGCCTATGACATAAACAAGATTGTAGGGTGACGAAGTCAATAAAAATATCAATTATTATATCGGATTTAAATAGCCGACGAGCGTAAAGTATAATAAAAAAAATGTTATCGTAAACCGCAACCCAGTTTTGGACGATAAGCGTCATTAATGAATGGTGTCGCAGATAAGCTCTAGAATATGCTTCAAATAACAATCATTACGAAAGCGAAAACAGTTCGCAGATACAAACATGTTTATAAAAGGTCTTGCCCTTTTCCTGGAAACTCACTGGAGAGCGTTTTAGGTCTTTGTTAATTGAACTTTTTATCATTAAACCAACGCAGTATACCGCGCTACGCACTTGTAAGCGCGTCTTCGCGTTGAACTGGTTTCCGAGAAGACATACAGACATAAATGTATATTGTTGTGAAACTGCACGCCCTAGAGTACACAGATGTATAATTTTATGCATGACTATTGTACAAGGATATTTTTACGAATTTGATAATACATACAACTCTGTTAGTATCTACAATTAAATGCAGACATTATGTCCTCATTAAGAAACAATAACGGTCAATAATATAATACGCCATTCTAAATATCCTAAACAGTTTTAAGCACGGAAAATTGTCTGGGTGTTTAAATTCTTACTCTGCCTCCTAATGTTTATAAGTAAACTAATTGACATTTATTCAAATATAAAATCATATTTTTATACGGAGGAATAATTTAAAAATGAATAATCATAGTTAATAATACAAAACTACAAATCACAAAAAGGTATAATCAAAGTCATTAAGTAATAATTAATTGCTGATGAACGATGCTGGCGGAACCAGATATGGATGATTTTAGAATTCAAAGAGTAACTAGAATAGTATTTCTGGAACGCCTTATATTTTTCATATTAATCATAATAAATTTAAATCAACTTGTGCAGATAATTTTTATATCTTCATACTAAATAGATACTCCTATTATTACTTAATTACTACGTTTGATTACACACTTTAAGGCGGCAGGTAGGCGATTAGACTATTTATCTTTACATACTTTAGACCAACAATTTTTGACCCCGATAATCACAATTCGCCAACGCTTTCGAAATCAGCGTGAAAAGAAGAAAATAAAATATTTCTTTCATTGGTAAAATATTTAAAAAAGGATTGCAAATTTGCAAATCATTCGCAACAAAATGGGTTCTCGGTTACGAACGCTATCGCCGCCTCAGAATTATGCAATAATCTGTGCGACTATTTCGTGACGTCACAAAACGTATAAAACATTTGGCTGATTTTATTGTTTCCACTTGCAGACATAATTTATGAGACGTTCCGAGTAGCCGAACCCGCTACGGGGTGAAGCTAAGAACGCAGAGAAATATGCTTTGTTCTTCTCCAAATATATGTGGGTGTATACCTTTTTTTGAGGATCCTTTGTTTTTAAATTATGTAACTTTGCAATTCCAGTGACTCGACAAAAAGCGAAGCGTGATGATGAATTGTTTGTTTTACGCATGAGACGAATGCACGTTTCGACGATGTGCTTTGTTGGTGTTTTTTGTAACGCGCGGGCTGCATAAAGAATAACTTCGTCGTCTATTTTTACCGTTACCAAAAAATAAAATAAGATATTTAACCGCACCTCACCTTTAACAATGGCGCAGAGGCTATGTTGTTTACGCGAGCGGCGTTATCCAGTTCGCAGGTAGAGGAGGTTTTACGGCTCGCGTTTATAGGCCAGCATCCCCGATCGTAAAGCGTTCGCGCGGCTCTGCGGTCGCGTGTTGGAACCGGTTGTAGGGTAACATTGTTCATTATTCAAATTAGTCCGTGCTGTTATAATTCGACGCTTACCTTTCCAACTGCCAGTAAGCCCTTCGCGAACTGACTCGTGCACCTTGAATACTCTGTTTGGCCCTAAGCTCGGATTAGCCGCGCCGTGTTTTCAACGTTCAATGTTGCATTCGTAGGTACGTAAACGTTTATTAAAGTTCATTCATAATTAGTAAAGATATACTATCAAAATTACAAATATCACATTAGCTAATATTGTTACCATGTATTGAAAATTTAAATTACACCTTTAAACGCTATTAACGGCTTATTCCACTTAAGGATAAACGTTGAGGAAATACTTATTTAATTTGTTACTTAGCGTTCAATGTATGTAATGTACAATATATGTTTACAGTACGAGTATATAACTCTGCAAGAAGACGTAGTTCAATCTGCTCGAACGCCACGGTTGTGACTAATTTTCACTCAGCTGCGACCAAGAGGTCATAGAGTCATGCAGGCTGCGAGCAGCGTAATGTGCGGCATCGCTGACTTCCTGGTATCCATCATGCGGTTAATAACTGCAGATATTCAATAATTACGTCACACAAACACGTAGGTAGAGGTAGAGTCGCTAGATGTAAAGTGTCAGTAGAAGGGAATATTGTAATAAATGGCATGTACTCGTATGTTCGTTGGCGACACGGCGTCCGTCGTGAGGTAGAACCGGTCCTCACTTCCTCGTGTCGTGAACGATCAGCGCTATTAGCGAGACGACCCGACTCCGCCTAACACTCTTCGACGTTTATAAAACCCGCTTTCGGTGCGTCATTGCGTATGTTTGTTAAATATTGTAGACACAAACTTTAACTCCAATAGATGCAAGTCATTCTTAAATAAACATACTATCACGGATTTTTGAAACTATGGTTATTTACGTATATATCAGAACAAATTAACTTTTACAACAACAATGCCCGACGCAATAGATTTCACCGAGTACACATTTGCATCTTAATGTTTAACCTTAAAGCGCATAAATTAAAGATATAAATAAGAAAAATACATATTGTGAAATATTTATGTACTAAAGTAGTAGAGAAAATAAGATACAATAAGGAGAGTACTCTTTATACGTTTTATTATTAGAGAGTTAGTGTATTGTTGGTTTTGTAATAAACAGATAATACAGGTTATGTCTTTTAGCTATACAAGTTATAATTATATTTGCGGAAAAATCCATTGGAAGCGATCAAAAGAGTAGATGTTTGCAAAACATCATTTTCATCAGCTGCTTGGAACAGAAATTGAATCCGAGGAATAAGATCGTCTAGAATCTAGACTCCAGATTATCGACCTTACTTTTCTCCGATGTATTCGAAATATAGCGATGTTCTTTGCACCGGTGCTTCATTTGGTCTTTCCATGGCAGTAATACTATAATCAGTTATTTTATTAATAAACAACATAAAGATAATGATTTTGTTTTACTATTTTTGTAACTTCGTGAGCACTGTGACAAAGGTATTGCAAACTTTTTATGGGCTTTCTGATAACATGGTTCGTGGAATCTTTAATGATCGAAATTGAACCTAAACTAATTTATTGTTAATATAAAATAGTATAGTAATATTAATATAGTAATCGTTGCTCTAATTAGTTATGTTAATATTTATCGAAGTACCTTAGTTATTTTAATTATATCCTTTGTGACTCTGAAAAATAGGTTAATGAATAACACAATTTAATCAGTTGTTTACAATATAGAGGAAAACCGCTATTAAAGAATAAAAAACATTGTTCTATTTTCCTCATTCATTAATAGATGCGAATCATTAGGAATATGTAATTACGCTGCACTTATTGCACATAAAATAGAGACCATTTGCACATAAAATAGAGACCGTTTAAATTATGTACGACACTTAGTTCGATCGATGCTGGACACACGCTCTGTACACATCGAGTTTAGCCGTCTCTTGTGGATCGGGTGTTTCGTACCTGTAAGTCATAAACCAGGAAGGATATGAATATAAAGTTATTATTTGAAGGAAATAATTGACAGTAATATACAACACTGTTTTGAAGGTTTCTACACTGACAGGCTTCTTCGAATTCATTTTAATCGTAACTAATTATCACTCCTACAATGTGTCGCTTGTACCAAAAACGGTATTGTAACGGTATTGTAATGTCACGATTTAGTGTACCCGCATATCACACGATTATAAGGACGGTGTATATGTAAGCAAGTCTAGAAATTAAGAAAAGTCGTAATTAAAGTCACTTTACTTTTAAACTTCCTGACATATTCATTGGGCACAGGTAGGTATAACGCCAGGTTAACGCACGTCAGGAGAACGTTGTCGCACCATGTTGTTGCGGATCGTGTCCTATCATGGTAACTGGTTTACTTCTTATGCCACTAGCTGCCTTATACTGGTCATACCTTCGGTCTACTCGCAACTGGTAATGGTTAATCATTATTGGTATTGTTTTATTGGAACCTTTATTATAATTTGCCAGGTGTGTCAGTAGCTCGACCACTCCGCCCGGACTGAATTCTTGCTTGCATTGTATAATTGTTTTAATACATATACATAGGTACGAGTAAGTTGCGCCGATTTAACACTGAAAATATCTTGTCATTAATGTATGTTTCTTTTCGATGCTGTTCAGAGTTACTTGCAAGATGCAATGTTTAATTTAATTTTTGACATCTAAATACTTTTTTACTTTGCTTTTTTATGTGGCGAAACTAATGAATTTATACTGACTACATTTTTCTTCTTATTTTTTTTATCATACGCAAATTTGATATTAGCAACAGATTTCCTCGTAGCAATATAAGTGTCAGTGACTTTTACGTAGCCATAACAAAGAAATAACGTACCAACAAATCATTGAAATAGTCTCATTAAAATGTATAAAGTAAATAGAATTAAACTTGTAAGTTTTGCAACACAGAAAATTACTAACACTTTTAGCTGACCGCTTTGCAGTGAAGTAAATGATGCGTGAATTCGTTATGGAATATGATTAAATAACAACGGACGTTAGAAAGAGGCACAGGCAGAAAGCGAAACTGATAGATGGAGTGGAATGGCGGCTGCTGTAATTTATGGAGATTCGGTGCGCCTTGTATTTGTTATTATACTTCATTTAGTTCAAGTTTATTGTGCGGTCATTTTAGTTTCATCACCCTCGTGCATAAAGCATTCAAATATACGAAAGTTAATATAATTTTTATCATGGTATGCATATAAAGAAACACCTATAAAATCATCACTTCCTTATCTTTGTGTTTAAGCTACATAATTATTCCATTGTTATGTTCAGGTTAGAAGAAAGAGTATAAAAATCCACTAGGAAAGTAATTCTGTCCTAGATTACACATGCTGTTAAAATTAGTTCTAAATCCCTGGTCACGCACCTGTAAGTTCGAAAAAAAACGTAGATTGTTTTAGTAACAACCGCAAATCCCTTTTCTCTCTGACTAGCACAGCACGTGTTTCATATAAAACAGGTCGTATTGAAACCCTGTACGGAAGTGTCCGGCATTACTGCAGCCTTTTACATGACATGAAATTTTAATGGCGCCTAATGAGTATAAAATGCTAATAAATCACTTTGGTCTGCGGGGAAATGTGCATTTATTTGCGCCACATAGCACGTTTAATAGCAGACGATGGAATTCACGTTAAAATGTTTTCTTTAACGTATGTAAATACATTGTCAGATAAAAGTAAAGCTGGAAAACTTGTTTTTATCTAATCTTAAGGCAGCAGCTTCACGGTTAAGCCCCACTCCTTTCATGATTTGTACCATCAAAGAATATCTAATCTGTAATAGGATTAAGTTGTTTTCAGATTGATCACTTCTATAACCATAAGAATTCAGTTTAAACATATATTTTCTTCATGTGTTTTTATCTATTACACCCTTTGAACTAGATAGGAACACATTATTGCAACGAATACGCGGAGGATAACGCTCTAAGGCCTCTAAGCAATATCAAAATCTATTAATGAGTATATCTGTACATCTATTAAAATAGTTGGAGGGTGTTAGGTTGTGAATCTTTGAATATTGGCATTCGAAAACAAAAGATCTTAGAATCTCTTGTTTACCGATGTACTATGTATTACCGATGAAACGATTACAAAAACGTATCAACGACGCATCTCTGCCTGCGTGTACTTGTGTTTTTCCCAAATTTCAGCACAATGATACAATGCGTGTTCGTACTCAGATTATATTATCATATGGCGTGGCGCAGCAAGCGTGCCATTTTGTAATTGTGTAATTATTACACAATCGCAGTAACGATGCGAACCGCGTTGCAGGTTAATTACGTAGTGACGTTCGGAATTAGAATGAGCTATATTATGTTTGAATGATACTGCCTCGCAATCAGACCATTACAGGTATAACTATATTACACTGCTGGAAAAAAAATATTTTATTGCACGTTGTACGCATTGAGCTGTGTAGTTACTGCGCCAGCGATGCTCACGTGTATACTACTTCCGACAGACATATGCGCCCCTTTACTTAATACCTATTGCGATTATTTCTAGAGTCCGGTATATTAGTACATATGTACCTACAGATTGGTAATCTTGTGATTTAAAAAATATTAACTTTTCAAGTTTAATTTCGAGTTAATCTAGAAACATAAGGAGCTATTTTGGTAAACCTTATTCAAATTACCGCGGTACATAAATTTTAAGGTATATTTTTTCTTAGTAATTCAATTTCATTCTTTGGCCAATTATAAAATCCAACATTAGAGTGAGAAGCAACGGACCAACCAATAACTGTGGCTTTCATTTTCTAATTCATAGCAAAACATGTATTTCTATTATTTTACCATTCAATGACATTATAATTTATCACAAATTCGTAAAGAATGTGCTATGAATATTGGATACGAATATGGAGAGTCAAGCTAACAATTTTATAAAGACATAAATTACCACTTGTTACAATACAACCGGTCACAGGAACTAACAAATTTACAGACTCGCTAAACATATTAGCTCCTTCTTCTTAAGGTGACCACTCTAGACAAAATGTCGATCCCCTAAATTGGTGTGCTACGACGATATACCAAATTAGCATTACAAATCCGGCTCGCTTAGATGTTTCTATAATAATATTGTAATATTTGTTTTTGTAAAAAAAAAAGATGGTAACTGCAACGTGATATTTATAGCAGCACTTAAAAATAACTGTAACATATCGGTAGGTTTAATCAATAACATGAATAAATGTTGTTTACTTTATACTGTATATTTTTGTTCCACTTTAATAGTCCAAACTATATCTATACGATGTATGTTAATTTACCAACGTGTTCAAATGTTTTTGTTAGTCATTCATAGCAATTATATCTATATCTATACTAATATATAAAGCTGAAGAGATTGTTTGATTGTTTGAACGCGCTAATCTCAGGAAACATTGGTCCGATTTAAAAAATATTTCAGTGTTAGATAGCTCATTTATCGAGAAAGGCTATAGGCAACGCGCGTGAAGCGTCGGGCAAAATCTAGTTAGATATATCTGCAGAGTGTCAAATGCAATGTTGGTAAAGCGTTATTAGAATAAAAAATAGATATTTGTGAACGTCAGATTCTCTTTGTGTGGTTCGTGCACGTCGCGCTTGGCCTTTCATCTTTCGTTAATATCCATTCACGTAAGTGTTTACGCTTCGAAACCCGGCAGTAATCATGACGCCGGCGTTTCGAGGTGATCAGCAAACTGCCCTTTAAAACTGGCAGTACACCATAAAGGGTATATGGTACTTGCTCGCGGAATAAACAATATCGGCCTTTTGAAGAGTTTACAACAATCGTTGACCATAATAAGGACTCTTTTATTTTGAAGCACTCGTAAATATCATCGACAAGGATAAATTATATTTGTACAATTAGCACTAAAAAATTGTAAGTTTGTACTCATAATTTGTGCAATTTATTGATGTATTGTACTGTGATATGATAGTACCTTAATACTGAATTTAATCAATTTGGGTATGATAATGTCTACTTTTGGAGTGATTCTAAGATTTTGCTTAATGTGACTTTGTCAGCATAGAACTCGTATCCTTAATAACCGAATACAATTATACAATAATTAAAATTGTTAATAATTGGTATGAAGAACAGTATGGAATTGTTTAATGAAGGCGGAATAAAAGTTCTCAATCTCAGACGGGTAGATCATCATCTCTACCTAGAAGTATTTTTATCCCGCGAAAAACACACTTATAATAAGGGTCAAGTTCCTATTCAAAAATATCAGATTCTCAAATCACTGGGATCTAAAATTAATCATAGTTCTATCCACAGTTTTAGTCTAGTATTAAAGAACATGCCTAACGCGCCCTTCTTGTGTTTAGTATAGACTAGCGGCGCCTGCGACTTCATCCGCGTTTGAACTTCTCCCGTTTTCCCAACCTTTCCCTTGACTGCTCTGCTCCTATTGATTGTAGCGTGATGAAAAGTATACTATAACCAGCTCCGGAGTATGAAAAATAATTGTACCAAGTTTCGTTAAAATCCGACGCGTAGTTTTTGTTTCTGCAACGGTTATACAGACAGACAAAAATTTTACTGATTGCATTTTGGCATCAGTATCGATCCCTAATCACAATACAGAATTGACCTCTCTACAGATTTTTTATAAGTATAGATGTGTTGAGGGTTGATACGTACTTAGGTACATACGCCTAGATATACGTAAGCCGTGGAATGATTGCGTTGCAGTTTCAAAGCTTCATTACATAAGTATTTGGAGCAGTAAAAACGTTTATCGCTCAACACAGTTATACCCAGTAACGCG
Source organism: Myscelus amystis hages (assembly GCA_018244895.1). Classification (NCBI taxonomy): domain Eukaryota; kingdom Metazoa; phylum Arthropoda; class Insecta; order Lepidoptera; family Hesperiidae; genus Myscelus; species Myscelus amystis. The sequence goes on from DWQT01004966.1 coordinate 9,340, forward strand.
TTCGTTCGTGATAAGCACCGTCCCCGCCCGCATGTTAACCGCGCACGCTTGTGTGCTACACAATAATGCATAACGTTACGCTTAATTTAAAACTGATTTTTCAAAGATTACAACAAATCTAGCGTTCGCCTCTCCGTTGCGGCTCCTTAGGATTAGTCCTATAGGTAACTAGGTAATAATAATAATATTGCGGGACCCACTCACACATAGGTTATCCGATCCTAAACTAGGCAGAGTCTGTACTGAGGTGACCACACAGTTGATAAACTACATACAAACAGATGAGCTTATCACACAAATGTTTGTTATGTGTGGAAATCGACATTTGATCTAGCAGCCTGGTATCTAAGCCGTCAACCAGGAGGTCAGTCCTAGCTAGGTAAATGCAAATGGCTGTTATAACGGGGTGGGACTTTCCATGACACTTGTCCAACGAATGCAAATGTTTAGATAGATTACAAAATTGAAATACCTTATATACCGTTACGCCAGATACCAAACGGGGTAGGCAGAAAGCACTGAGTGCCAAATATCTCCGTCCTTACAAACCTGACGTGATTCACCTACATCTACCTACACACCAGTTCCGGATACTTTAGACTCCCCGGTCAGCCAGTGTGTTATAGATGTATAATATGATGACGTAGGTATGTTTAAGGAGACCAATCAAAGTTTCTGTAAATAAGGAGTTTCTTAGAGTCCGTAAGCGGGAAATGCGAGTAGAAATAATGAATCATCGAGGGACTGCCTTGCAGGCGTGCGCCTGTCTCATCATGATACTATACGTACGTACTAGCTATAACATAAATGAGAAATATCCAACAAAGTGACAAAGTTTGTAATAAGTTATTCAACATTTTATAAATATGATTGAAGGTGTTATATTTCGATAAATAAATAATTACATATTGTTAAGACATAGGCATGCATAGATTAGGTCCATATACAAAAATGATGATGAAATCCAATTATTTGCGTGGTTATAAAATTAGATTTCAGTTTGAGATTTAAACCAATAGCAATTTATAGCAATTTAAACCAACCGCGGCGGGTGTTCTATTTCCGTCTGCGAAAATCAATCAGTTTCAGTCGCTACGTTTAACGCACGCCCGACCGATACGACACTGATACGAGCCCAATGAGTTTAAGCTTCATTAAAATTTACGTATACTCATTTCTGGGTTTACGGCATTTTTTGACCCGTTTATTGTTTCACTTCTGTACCTTTTGACTGGCCTTATGGTCGAGCGGTTAGAGATCCTGACTGTAAAACCGAAGGTCGTGGGTTCGATTCCCACCCAGGCCAAACATTTGTGTGATGAGCACATTTGTTTGTTCTGTGTCTGGTCGTAATAAAAATATCTATATAAGTATTATATAA
>DWQT01004967.1:0-10720 GCA_018244895.1 Myscelus amystis hages
AATTCTTACATATATTTTTTTTCAAACCATCGGAAAATTTATCCGAACACGCTACGCTAGGCTTCTTTAAGAATGTTTTCATTAAAACTGTATAAAACATAATTACACGAAGGCTGTATTAGGGTACGACTTAGCAAATATCTCATGCTAAAATTTGGATCTCGGGTAGCTTCGGATTTTGGGATAACATTTCAAAAATATCAAAAGACACAATCAAAAAACGTGATCAGAACCGTTGTAAAGGTAACCTGGGTATATTATACAAACTAACAAATCCAGTTATATCTTATATACTGAGGTACTCGTATGTTTATTTTGTGTAGGAGATAAACAAAGATTAGTGAGCATCTCTGCACAATGAAGATAATAACTGAAGTCACGTTTCGTGCAGACTGTCGAAAATTGAGGCTTTAAATTAACACAGACGTGAGATGAGGGACGTTGCTCGGTTTGGATAAGCAAAGTTAAACGAATATTAAGACAGATCGACTGCCGTCAAAGTAGATGAATCTTTGCTAATCTAATTACAAATAGGATTCTAATTTTTCTAGACATATTTTGAAAAACTATGAGCTGTTCCGTTACCAGTACTGAATAATTTAAGATCGGCTGGCCGTGTGTGATAGTTGCATGATTATCATTATCTTAATATAGTATTTTTCTTGCAGAACATTCATCATTCCCATGTAACAAAATGAGGTAATAATTAATAAAATTAGATCGCTTTACTTCTATGCAGGAGCAGTAATTATAGAGATAGTTCTGGAAAGTTTTTCCACGCAGCGAGTTCATTTCATTTACGATAGTCTGTACATGACTTTAATGTTGGCAATCAATTTTTATAGAGCAAATCTTCCGCAAATGGCTGCAATTTCGTCGAGAAAACTCCAGCTGAAGTAGAACCTAATTGGCTTCTTTTAGGATTCAGCGCTGAAAATGTAATTCTAAATTCAACAGTGTGCTATATTTGTAAAAATAAGTTAATTAAACAGTGATGGCAATAATATTATGTTGTTACAGCAATTTCTGAAATTTTGAGCAAGTGCCTTGTAAGTTAATAAAATTATTTACTAACTTACAAGTCATTACAAGGGCAGGGGATCTAAAAACAACGCATAAATAACTACAACAGTGTAATCATACTAATGAAACTGCAATAAGTTTTCATTGCATTACACAAACATCTGTATATTATGTACGTATGTCTTTACACCAAGATACAAAATAATATAGTCATGATAAAGTCACCCGCCAATTAGGGTCCAGTTATTTTACTAAGAAACAAAACAAAAATACAAAATGCCACATTGAAACAAATAGCACGGAATAATTGACTACGGAACCTTCGTGATCGGAATATGTTTCTTTTGATCTTTGGCTGGATGTTAGTGGCCAGAGTGTAAAAGTACAAAAATAATTACACAGCAGCCAGCATTAGCACTCGATCCCAACGCCGTTAACGAGAATTGCTGCACGTTCAGTTTTGATGACGACTAAATTGCTTTTTAGTGTAACAAAGTTGCTCATTTAATTAAAAGTTGTTGGTTCCCAAATTTGTTACTTCTTATTTCGTTATTGGCAAAGTTGTCTCTTTAGTTTCGCTTCAAGCTACGTGTGCACTAGCAACGTGACAGCTAACGTGTGCCTTTTTGTTATTCAGCTGGGTAATATGATGCGCCATGCTGCATTCCGGCTTTTTGACTGACATTACACCTCCGTCTAGGCCTTTCATTGTCAGATAATTAGAAAGGGATCTAAATGAGGCAGAGCAAGTTAGAACGACTGGCTATGTGAAATTGCAAGGTAATTATAAAGTACAAAAGGTATCACAAACATTTAAATAAAGAATTCACTTTCTTATACTAACTGGTTACGTTTTAAACAAACATTTATAATTGTGTTACGTTACATTAAAGAAGCCAAAATATTTAAAGTTATGAACAAACACGTCAAACATCAAAGTGGAGGATCGACTGGGCGAACACTGAAGCCAAAATAAACACGATTTTCTCTGACTCCAATGTTTAGTACCTACACCGGGATATCGATGTAACTATATTTCTCATCTTCCGTTCATGGATTACGCCTATTGCTTTGGCTATCCAATGCCATTTACTTTTGTTTAAGGGATCACTGTCTGAGACTTTTGGCTCCGAACCAGTTGATCTTCCTATATTTGTGTTCTAACCTTGATACCACATATAAAGAGAAAGATATACGTTACAGCGAAGACGTTCATATTAACCATATAATTAAATCGCTATTTAGTGTACACTAAAGTTATTTTCATAGTCCATAAACAAAATCGCGCGGAAGATTAGCTCAAATTTTTTTTTTCCGTTCTGAATTTGTTTTGCATTCTGCCTGGATTTATGGCATTTTTTTTGGATAAATGCCTTCGAAAATAGCGCTTCCGTTCACCGATAAGGCTTTTGTGCGGCGATGCCTCCTGCTGTTCAAATATCATGTGCTCGAAGCACCTCGATAAATATGCTCAGTGCTCTTAAATCGAGTGCCATTCTTACTACGCACGGGGTTTCTATATCCCTTCTCTAGAACATGCCTCTTAATATCAAGTAGGTACACAAGAGGGTACTTGATACGATAAAAATGTTGACGCACTTAAATTAAGAACACAGTATAGCAATATTACTTACGTCTTTTGGATTTTCATGAGCTTCAGACAACCACAAAACCACTATCGTTTAAATCAATAATATACAATACAGAAATACAAAACATATTGTAAGAAAATACAGTGACTTACGAAATCTGTTGAATGCATTTTGTTTTCAGAGCAACATAAATTGTAATACGGAGTCTCATTTTAAAATAAATTTTGCTTATCCCTATACAGTACCTAATATTTGAGGAAACGATTTTTAATCAATAGCAAATCTTAACAAGAACTAATTGTTACGAAATCTTAATAGTATTCAGTTGTAGGGTATTTACTTAATGATATTTCACTCGCGCTAAAAATTAACAAAGTCAAACAAAACAGAACAGCTAAATCATCATTGTGCGACTACAAACGAATGAAATGACGCCAGAAGGTCTGAAAAGACAAAGGGGATTAGTACAAAGGAAAGGTTCGATTCGCAAACTTTATTAATAACTTCCAAAAACAAATTTTGATCTCAAGCATGATTAATTTCAAAGAGAAAAATAATATGACAAAGAACACGTTTTCAATATTACAATTACATGCAAGACTTGACAAAGCCTCCATAAATTTATGCTAGTTGGAAAATTGGTTTCTACTTCGAACAAAGAAACGGAACTTGAGTGTTTTTGTGTTCAGATTTTTAAATGTTATATTATACCTTTGCAGTACACTGCAACCTTGTATTCCACTCTTGTATGATACGAAATTTTCTCATTTACTCTTCGGACGTTGCGATACACATAGCCTAATCTCGATTAACTATTCATCCGTATCTGAGATTGCATACTAATGTTTATACTCTACTCTGACCATTTACTGAGTCCTGCATGCCTCCATAAATTAACCATGCATATACACCGAACTAAAAGCACCATTGTTCTACTTTGTCCTTGATTCCTGAAATTTATTACGTGAATATACGTAAAATTAATCCATTCACGACTTTATATGGTTGCACGAAAATAAGTACAAAATTAAATCATGGCATTCGAGTCTGATTCGTAATAATTACAGGATGTTTAAAGACTGGCCGAATATTGTGATAGTAATAGACAATATAATATAACTGACATAACTTCACTTAATAGTTTCGAGTTAAAAGTAAGATGAAATATATGTAACTATTGACCATGAAACACGAATGACCAATGGCTACTAACATAAAAATTGCAGCACCCAATAAGAACTCAAATGGCAAAAGTAAAATAATGAATGAAAATAATAACTACTATTTTAACATTGCTGAAGAGACGCGCTTAAGACAAAAGCTACCTGCCATCCAAGGCTTTCAAGAGCCAGCACAGTAATAGGGCAGATATTACAAAAGGCAATCTACAATTGCAAAGTATAGAATTGCTCATTTGAAGAAACAATCATGCTTTTAAAATTAAAAGTTTTTTGAAGATTCATACAAAAATATAGACATGGTGTACGATAATTTCATTAACTTGAAGTTTGATAACTTCGAGGCTTCTTACATAATCATATTAACATTCTCTCGTTAAATATCAACACAGAACATTTCACGAGTTGTTAGTGTCATCAACGTGGATCTATGCAATAAATACTTCAGACTGAGTACGTGATTGCGATTAATTGAAGACGTGAAAAGATTAGAGTCAGCATTCAGAGAGATACCCCTAATGATGGTAATAATTATAACAAAGAAGCTTTGTGAGAAAACTTAAGTGAGATATTAATAACAACGGAATTCAGAAAGGAAATTAAAAATCAGCAGCTTTTGTTGCATTGAGTCCAAAATTTTTGGCTGAGATCATCTGATTCTGCAGCATAACAGAGGATTCTAATTGAAAAGAAAATTTCGCATACGCAGTATTCTCAAAATAAATGGCTGATTTATAATGAGGAAAAGGTTTGGAAATTGGAGCTTGTGTCATGTGTCAGCAACATCAAAAAGATCGATGTCGTTCATGCGATAAATTAAGTTCTGAGTTACTTTCAAAGAATTTCCTGTGTTATTGCCTCAAGCAAAAACATGTACGTAATCTAATTAAATTGTCTATACCTTTTCTTTCATTACATTATACGCAGCTTGTACTGGTTTTGGACGAGTCACCGTTGTTACCCATCTTTAAAGAGTAGTAGACCACTAGTAAACGAATTCTTAGAAAATAAATCGTTCGTCCACATCGGGTTTTCTCGCGTGATCGCTTTTAGGGTAATGTATCGTTAGCATTCAATTACTTATGCTTACTTGCTGCGGATTAAACATCGGGAAAAGTTAGAAAAGTTATTGAATGTTCGCAACTAACCAATTAAGAGAAGAGGTTAGCAGTTTGTAACAAAATAATCTGATATACGTAGATCAATATGTTTTACATGTAGTAGTCGTAACATGCCAGGCTTTGATTGCGAAGATCCTCTATGTGTGGTAAGTTAATTCACAAAGAAATGGAGTTTCATAGGATTTTAAAACGATTAAGAACTCTACTCGTGTTTAGAATCAAATACCCGTAGATAAAGACCAGTTGCTGGTAACTAACCCCACTCACAATTTGAGAGAATCAAGCAAGAACTGAAAATCAAATATCCCGCTCCGATTCAATACAATAAAATTGAATTTCTTTCAAAAGAGCAATATTTTTCACTTGCGTCCCCCAACAACGATTTTGCGCGAAAAATGCATTTATAGATAAAGTCGGTTTCAATCGTGTTACGTATGAAATATGCATTTTGATATGGTATTCTAACTGACCTCTTGTTGTTTATGCACTTGAATTTCCTTTTAGCAAATGTAGAAAAATCTAGGTCGTCCTTCTACCGGTCGTGACTAGTTAATATGAAGAAAACAGTTGGGGCCCGTTACGTCCAGACTCAGAACCGGGTGGCGTGGCACCGACTATGGGAGGCCTTAGTCCAGCAGCCGATTTCTGGAGACTGATGGAAGAATGGAACGTAAAAAAGAAGCATATAACATATCCAATTTCAAAATATAATAACGTTTCTAAGTATAATTTATTAACTGGCAATGCCCGAGATCTAGGTAGTAACATACAGCTGAAAATGAAGATTCCATTTTTAAACCGTACATTATAAAATGTGTAATAGACTTTGATGCCTTCCCTTCTTTTTGAGGCTTAAAACGCATTATCGTTCTGTTTTTGCTTGCAAGCAATCATTATTATTTACCATTTGATGATTTGTTTCAGTTCTTCGATCAAGGTTTCAGCTTATTTGAGAAACCTGTCATTTTGCAGTACATTTGGTCTATCTATATCTGATATAGGGACGGAGAAATCTGTTTCACAGATGAAGTCACCAATTTTGATAGGAGGATTATTTGATCGATTTACATCTGATTCGTGTACGAGATGTGAATGTACGCACCACATTAATGCTACACACGGAGCTTCAACCACATCTTAGATTACAGGTTTGAAAATTGTGTACGCTTCATTACTCATAACACGTCGAAATTTCGCGGCAGAATGACTTTGTACTTTACAACTTTGTCTTTATGTAATAAACGTAATATTCTCATTGCCATTAGCCTCTTGACCATTGGTAGTGCCATTAAATGTAATGGATTAGAAAATCCAATATCCGACGAATATTAGGAAATTATTTAGCACAATTCTCGACATGTTAATGATAATATGAAAATTAATGATGAAATTTCAGTATTTACAGAGAATCCACATGAAATGTCAGCACAGAATTCTCTTTGGCACAAGCCAAGTTTACTCCTAACTCGATTTCCGCTTTATGAGAATAAGCGCCAAATATTTATCCAGTTACGACTGTGTATTTTTGGCAAACACGATTAATATCTTAATATATAAACATGTCAAATGATCTGCTTGGTTTGTATCACTTCAAAACGATATTCACAGCATTCACAACAAAAACGTCGAAGATTGCAAAGTCGTGAATGTTTGAAAAAAATACAGACGAATTGAGTAAGTACATCCTCCTTTTTGAAGTCGGTCAAAAAGAGAATGACAAAGGAATCACTTATTTAATGATGAAATTTCTGTTAGCCCGTAACTGTAGAATTGTTGTAATTAAGCAAACACAGTATGCACATAATTGTAAAATAATAAGAACATAACGTGGTGAAAAAAATCATGACAGCCACTGCTGTTTGTTATGTGACAAATGCACCCAAATGACGTAGGAGATTTAACGTAAATAAAACCTAATTATGAAATAAAACGTCATAAAATGTCACAAATTACGTCACCTTCGCCCACAAATGCGGTCTCACAAAGCGTAGTTAGCCTTCGAATTGACAATGAGCCGGTTATTCAAACAGGAGCGTAATGTTTGTCCTATGCATGACCTGAATCTCAACCCTCTCGCCTCTATGCAATTATACGCTGTAAATATGATAAATTACAATTTGTACCAACGTTATTGCTAATTAAATAACACAGTGTATACAGCTAACGAATTTAGTTAACTATGTTCTAAACCCAAATGGCAGTTTACACAGCAATGAAATGTGTAAATTAACATGAACACAAATATTTCATTGTTAGTGTGTAATATTATAATTTTTTTTTATAATTAACTCGCGTGATAGAATTCAGCCTTAACCCCTAAATATAATGATCATTTAATACCATTAAATCTGTTTGTAATTTCCATATGACCTTATAACTATTACTTTCGGTACTTTACGACGAAACAAAAGTAATCTCCTCTAACATTTATCTTAACATTAATCGTAACACGCCTATCAGCGGACTCCGCAATTCTTCTACACCATTTACTACTTATACTGTTACGAAGTGAAAAATAAGTTGTAGTGGATCTATATTTATAGAGGATTTTCACATTTGTGAACTGAGCTTTAGCAATGTGAAAGCAAAATTTAATGATGTTCAAAAATAAATAGGTTTTCTTTAGTATCAAGATTTTCTTGTTTATACGTAATGATATTTTTAATGTTACATCTACAAGTAATTCATTTAGTACACGGTAGCTTCTGCTTTCGACAGATTCACGTCAGACGGCGCCCGCGTGTATTTAAGATGAGAAAGATTAGATGATTTAGTTATTTTCCAATATATGTACATTGAGTATGAAACTAGTAAGTTCTACGAGATGCTAATTTCGGCTCTATTTAAGCACTATTCATTTTTCACATGGAAACCCTAAATGACGTACATATTTTTTAGATCAATTCAAAGTATTTTACATTACTTTTGCTTCTGTTTTTCTCTACTTTCGTGTAATATCAGTTTAAAAATTAAACATTGCGTTTTTTAGACTTCGATATTTGTTAACATTATGTATGCTATTTTAGCGACAATCGCGTTCAATTGTCGCACCATGGAAGTATCCAGTCGGTTTAAGCCTTACCGTCTATCTTAATTAGCAAACTTTTGGCAAACAATCTATCTTCGAAATAGCGATGTGAAACCAATGATGCATAAACTTCATTAGATACTAGTTATATCGTAGAATCTGTTATGATTAAATAATAATATGCTTTCAAGCAGGTTATTAATAGGCAGATAGCAAAGTGATTTATATTGCAGCTTTCCATTCTCGGTCAGTGGTTGAAATATGAAACCTTAGTACGTAAAAAAAATTCAAATCGCTTTATATACCGGTGAAATATTGGAGAAACACTCTACACCGTAGAATCCTATATAATATTCTCCAATGTATTTAAAGTCTGGTACATAATAGGGAATCTTTATTGCCGAGTTTTGCATTTGCAAAACACGTCCTTGCAAAACACGTCCGAACGAGCTATTGTTCGAAACTGGAGGAAGTGGAAACACGCCCGTGTTTTTGTAATGCACAATGGAAAAAGTTACGTGTGTCCACCACTTGTGCGGGCGACGTTGCTCTGCGTCTGATTTGGAAAGTCGGAACTAAACACGAAACGATGGAACGGACGCGTGTGAAGTTTGTGTACGAGAATAATGCGAAATATGTTTAGCCAACAGCACATACATATATTTTATTTAAAACGATTCCCTCTGCCTTTGAAATACGAAACAACCGTAATTATCTTTTTAATTCCTGTAAAGTAAATTCAGATCATACATACAGACGTGAAAATAATTCAGAAAAAAATACATTATTCGTATTGCTGTAAGTGAAACATGGTCATCTGTAGCCAACCCTAATTTAATCTAGGGCTGCATCTCTTTTAACTTCCCAAAGCTAGCACGGGGCTCTTGCAATTGCGATGGCTTGGGACATACTCGTATTTTAGCACGAATTTGATACATAATAGACTTTATATAAGGTCGTATGAATTAATCAAAAATGTACACTACTCCAACCCCAACAGCCGAAAAGGAGTGATTCTTATATGGCTGCTTATGTTTATGGTATTTTTTTACAATCCTACGATTCTTTCCTATATTTACATTTACACACTAGAATGTAACATTTTTCAAATTCATACGATGTTATATTTCATAGTATTGGCAAGTGTCCACTATACAGCCAGCTTTTTTGGCATACCAGTAAAACTGCCTCCGACGGCATTTATTTAATAAATAATATAGCGAAATACGTTACGAGTAGTTACGTCTTGCTTAATTTACGCTATTCATAGTGATGACCTCAGTAAATTAACTTTAGGGTTCGAAGAGTTAGGATTATATCAGTATTAGATTACGAGATTATGCTTGGTATATATGAGGTACACGTTCATTTGGATCGAGTCAAAAGTTTAAATTTATCAAACCCAACACAGCACAAAAAATCAGCTGTTCTCGGTTTGATAAGAATGTTTGCTCTGTTTGGGAATTAAACCCACGACCTCTTGGTGTCAGGGTATCTAAAAACTCGTCTACAAGATCAGTTAAAGATGTCCTTACATTTTCCTTGTATTTCGTACATATTGAGAGAAACTCACATAGCTCTATTATTTTTATCGCGTACGTACATTTTCATTTTATGTTGAATACACAATAGCTTTTCGCGGAACATCTAAACGTATCGACGGTTCCGTTATATCGCGATGTGAATGCAGAACAAACATACGATCACAAATATAATATCAGTCAACGTCACGGATTCACTATATGCGCTGAATTGAACTAGCATTTCTTCGATTCTCTGTCCACTATGTAACATCGCATGTATTATGTGTGTATTTGCAATAATATGTACAACGGGCTAAAAATTGTAAGCCGCAATTTGTTATTGTAATAATTTGAATTTAGAACGTAGCATATACGAAGAGAAATTGTATTAATTATTCACAAGCGCACGTATTAAACTCTTATATAATGGTACTCTGTGTATTTTGCAAACTCTTTTAAAATCAATAAATAGGTATTTCACATGTCTATTTATCCCAATGCTTAGCTGGTAGATTACGAATTAAGCTCGCTGTTTTGCAATACAATTTTGAATTCAATCTTTTTTATTCACAACTTCTTAATTATTATGTTTTTTATTAGTAATTTATCTTCTGTATTATGTCTTAATATTTGTATTATTTTTATCAACTGCTAATATTTCTATATTGTGTTTTATTTCCGTTGTGCCTCAATAATCGTCGTTTTTCACATGTAATTGACGCGATATTAATCAAGTACCTTGTATATTTCAATGCTTAACATTCTGTTGGTGTTCACTTTGTTGGTGTAAAATTATATAAATATAAATAAACTTTAACCGTAAACGTAATATTTTCGTGTTCAGTAATATGTAAACAAATTTATTATTATTCCCCCGGACACACGATCCGTCTACTAAACGCGTTGTTATTATGATCACGTGTGCGACGAGAATTTTATCGCGGCCATTTTCATTTCTGTTTGTTAGTGTAGCTTCCGTTTACAAAGCGTGTAAATACAATGTAGTAGGTAATATTATAGTCATACTATTAATATGAAAGAATGTGTGTAGGAGGCATGTCAAAAAGCTTTATAACGTCACGGGTCCCCCGTTATTAGCGAATGCATTTTATTCGCATCAATTACGTTTATCGGTATACTGAATAATGGAATATCTATAGCTATATATACATATATATAGGAGGTTTACAGTGATATATAGACTCATCACGATATCTCTGGAAGCAGAAGACCTAGAAATTTGAAATTTGGTAGG
>DWQT01004968.1:0-10719 GCA_018244895.1 Myscelus amystis hages
GTTGCAATAAATAAAAAACAAAATATTATTAGTGGTTAAATTTTGTAAAAATAGTTCTCAGAATATATACGTAAGTGGAAAAATGAAAATTTTACTTACGGTTTCGTCTGTCGGTCGTACGAATCCGTCACAAACTGAAGTGCCGGCGTCGCGCGGTCGTTTTATATGGAGGAAACGTGCGCAGACGCATGATCCGATACGCACCCTCGCGGGGTGGTTCTACGCCTATAATGACTAAGCACACTAGTACACTCCACTTAACTACCACAACAAACGGTACAGTATATATTTAGTAAGAAAGAAAAATATATTTATTTCGTCAAACTTGAATTCGAAATATATGTATCATGTAGATCTATATATAAAAAAGTAAAAAAAAAATCAGAAATAATGACACAAATATAAAAAAAAACCGTGGTTTATTTAATCTGATAGCTGCCAGTTCTAATCCACTCTCCTCGCCAAAAATCTTGCACATAATAAATATAACATTGTATATAACCGTTTAAAACGTCATGTTATGATAGAGTCGAATGTCTTTCCATAAAATTATAACGCATCATTTAGCATAAAAAATTTATAGTGCTTTTTAGAAAACCTAGGCGCTCGGTTGATAAACCGTGCTATAAAATCAGAAATATTTTGTAGTAGCATCGTAAATTTTAATAATAAATATGAACATATATTTTAGTTTATAACTTTGTTGATTATGAATTTTGATCAAGTTTTGTCGTTTAACCGTACGTCATCATTTATAAGTTTTAAGTTAAATTTATTGAGCATTGTGTACGAGAAGAGAGAGCTGATTTTCTAAAATTGTTATGCAATTATTATGAACTACTTATGCAATCATTAAAAAAATGAAAAATCATTTTCTATTTCTGTTGAGTTCATTAAAAGAAACGTTTTAATTTATTCGAAAATACCCCAAAACATTAGAATCTCATGTCGTCATGAATGTAATTTCGTTGATGTCTAAACTACTGTACAAACGCCAATGATAACTAATTAGCAACGAATTCTGCATTACACACGAGATACCATAGAACTGTTGACACAATAACCTTAGCTTAGACTTAGTATTTGCAACAATAAATTATGAAAAGCCCATCTGAGTGTATCTAGGACGTTCTGTTGGCAGAACGGCGGCATACGTGCTTGTACTGTTGATGATTTAACGTCGGCTTTCCTTTGCGCACTTTACACGCCAACGGTTTTGGGATTTATCGTATGTGGAGGCAAAACAATTGCGAGGCGTGTCTCCTTATCTGACAATTGCGCAACGGGACTTACACTTTACTGCTGCTATATCATCACTTCATACTTTTATAGCGTGTTATCGCGGACTGTAATACCGTTATTTAAGAATTAAAGCATTTTATTTCTTATTTTTCTTTCTGTCTTTGTTTTTCCTTAAACCCGTATATGTACCTTTGTCAAGAGGATTGGAGGTCTGATATTTTTCAAGGAATCTAATCGTGATAGAAATACGTGTCTAGACTTTTCCTGCAAAGGTACCAAGCTATGTGCATATTTCATTCGATGCATTATTGACAAAATTTTGAATTTTGGGTTCAATCTACAAGATGTGTAAGTATACATTGATTACTGAGACTGATTCTGGGTAGAATCTGTTTAATTTTAGTTTCAATATTATAATTACAATTACTTACTTAAGTACTATAATTTATGGGTCGCACTAGTATTAAACATTTTACATCAGCTATAATAATATGGACAATCCCGATTATTTGGTACAGAGCAGACAGTGTCATAATTTTGTAAAGGAAACTATGGTGTCTATAAAATCATAAATAAAACATGATAGCTAAGTTTTGTTTAAGTATTAAGTGAAAATAAAATACCGTCGTCGTCTGGGAAAAAATCTGAAATATAGCTAACGGTATAATTTATATTACACATTTATAATAATAGTGTTACATCACTAGTTCAGTCACCTCTTATACCTACCCAAACACAGCTGTGGTATTCGGTAATAAAATATGTAGTTTTGCTTGAATATTTTACTGATGTGCTTATAACCGGTCGTCATGCGGGTGCGAAACAATGAATACATTACCAAGCTACTACGTATTTTAAACCGAGATAATATAACACTTAACAGTAATAGGTTAGTGTTGTAAATTTACACGTATGAACTAAGGATTGTATATATTTAAAAAAAAAACGCGAACTAAGATATTTAATTCACTTAACTGTTCTATTTAATCTCCTACGTGTTGTGCAAATATGTACTTATAACTTTTTTATAATTTACCAAACATCCTTATAGTTTTACCGATCGCAATTAGTATGTCATGCGTTCAAATTATTTGACGAACACAAACACGTGAATGAATTTGTTCACGAATTTCAGCGGTCCAGTTTGCGCAATGAACTAATTAAAGCCATAATATTTGTTTCAAACAAACATTATGTGTGAGTCAATAATCATTATAGAATTATTTGAGATTGTTAGCCTTGACTTTCTTATATACTCCAGCAAAATGGTTTGATTTAGGGTCGCATACGTGCGTATAAATGCGTGCGTATGTAAATAGTTGAAGACATGGAGAGTGACAAGAGATACTTCGCGGAAATGTATCTCATTTCTTTAAGACAAGTGTTATGGGCGCAATAACTATATAACATGAGACCATAACAAATCATAATAGTCATTAATTGTTATAATTCACACATATGTGTTACAATGTGTTTTTTTCGTTAGTCGTTTTCTCAGTCTTTCTTATGTAAATTAACAATAGTGTCGGAACGTAAGACCTTGTTTAGTGTTTGACATGAAATGTAAGCTTACACAATTCTTGTGACTTTGGGGAGTACAGTAAAAGAGTACTAGGATGAGGAATGTTTCTCCTGTGCAAATATACAAATAAATATAGTGTTTCTATTATATGAAACCGTTTCATATAAAACAGTTCTATCTTTCAATATTCATAGAGCACACTCTACTGCCTAAATTGTATAATCATGAGAAATTAATTACAATAAACCCTAAATAGAATTCGGAGTCTAGTCTCCTCTAATTAATTGTGGATATTTGCTTTGATAACCTGCTACGCTACCACTAAGGAACTGTCACGAACCGTTGTTCATATACATATCTACCTATTTTATTCCTCTTAGTAATTCTTCTTTTAATGAAACCTACGACTTGAATTGTTTGTATGACCCTCTTAGTCTTAAGTCATTGTTTACTAGTGCCTCATTAAACCGGATATGACAAGTTACAGTAAAAAGGCGTAACAGATTTCAAGCTGTACAAATCTTTATCCTAGTCTTAGACGTACAAACCTATTTTGATTGTTATATATATCTATTGGTTGTTGTTGTTATATTGGTTTGATAATTAACTTTATTAATCAACGACGATATCCACGCTTGAGTGGTAAGACATTGTTTCTACTACATGATATTATTTATACGTGTGATTACGTAATTATGCCTTTTCTCTACAACTTTCCTACTAATGTCTATCACGTATTACTTTTTTTTATCGTAGCATTACCGATGTTTACCGATGTCCCAGATTTTACGTTAATCAGATGTTATGTAAGTTATTTACCTTATATTTGGGAAACAATCATTATTTAAAAAATGATGAATCTTAAAATTTCACTCTCATCAATTTTTCAAAAATCAAAAAAAGTTCATTATGAAATGTTGTCTGTGATATAGCTAATAAACCGGTAGTGCGCCACATGGTACTTGGAACTCCAAAAATTTAATTCAAATTTGGCCAGCGTGGTGTTAAGAAACCTTTTGTTTTTGAATGTAGGGATATTGACTTCTATACATTTAAGCGCAAAAAGAAATAAATCATAGTCTGCAGTTTAAAAACGATTGGTTTGTCATTTCTAATCTATATAATCATATAAAATGTCATTTGCAATTGACAGTTGCAGCGTCAGATACTCAGATACTTTTTCTTTACAATTGCAAAACAATAGCAAAAATCGGTAGTATTGATTTTAGTGTATAAGTTAAATATTACCATGTTTTGTTGTCTGAAAGGATGTATTAATGGGTTTACGCTCACACCTAGTGTTCCAATTCGTTTGAAGGAAAATCCCGTTCAATTGGATACTTTACATATGGGTATGTTGTTTTTTAGGTTTTTGAATTTTATGAGTCAATAATATAACAACCCTAGATAATTCTTACGAGCTCTCTATAACTTGAAATCTCCGCCCTTGTTTAATGTATATATCGATTTTTGCGTAGGTGGTAAGTTACAAATGTTATCGTGCCTATAATTTCTGATGATATTGTTAACATAATTAAGCGGTATATAATTTTCAATTGCATCATTCGGTCAACGTTAAACCCAATAATTGTATAGCGCTCCTGCGACCTTTTACAAATGTTTAAAGTAGCTGATATTTGTTTCTCCTTAATAGTGTTAGGCGACAATCTCGCCTGTCGGTAACCGAAAATGCAGCCTACGATGTAGCACGCTTGCTTCAGAAATGTTTTTTTTAAATATAAATGTTATTTTTTTATGTCATTGACTTTCAAGTTGGCACAAAAACATTCAACAGATGGACAGTCCTATTTCATATCGCCATCAATCTAAACTGGTTCAGTAACATTTTAGTATGCTCCTATACTGCCTTAGTTGTGTATCAGACCTGTTCACAGTGGCTATCAAGGGCTTCAGCATAGCAGCAGCATCCATAGAATCACATCCAATTTTAGTATCGATGATACGTTTATAGCATAATATATTCTGGTAGGGAAACCGGTTAAGGAGTCGAGCCCGTCCAATTGCTGGTCATCAGATATGCGGATTTTAAGTTGTCATATAGAGCATTAAACAATGGAATTGATCACTATACATATATCATAGATCTTTTGTATAAATACACAAATTTATGATTATGACAATGAACTCTCAATTTTATTGTTATACTAGCTGAGCCCGCAAACGTTGCTTTGCGATATAAATTATGTCTAGGCGTAATAATATTTTATTATTTCTATGACTCTGCGATGGTAGCGCAGTCTGTCGGATAAAATGCGAAACATTCTAAAATCAACAACTACTTACAAATTAAAAATTAATTACAAAAACATTCTCCAGTGGACTAAATTGTGAATCTAAACCATTCTCAAGTCCACACTTAAACATACAAAATATTTTATCAAAATCAGTCCAGTCGTTTAAGAGGAGTTCAATTACATACACACACACACAAGAAATATATATATAAAGAATTATAAGACTACTGACATATGTATGACAAATTTTCAGGTCATGAAGTAGTCATCGTGAAAGGTGGTCAACGAGTGTGTGGCTCTGGCTGTGCACTTGGTAATGCGCCTCTAGTGCAGAACAAAGCATACTTCGAGGTGAAGCTGCAGCAAGGAGGCGTGTGGGCGGTCGGCCTGGCTACGAGGGAGACGGATCTCAATAGAGTACACGGTATACATGAGACCTCGTAATCATGATTCAACAGTCTAACATATCTATATACTAATATGTAAAGCTGAAGAGTTTGTTTGAACGCGCTAATCTCAGGAAATATTGGTGCGATTTGAAAAATTCTTTCAGTGTTAGATAGCTCATTTATCGAAGTAGGCTATAGGCCTATATTAGCTTTTGCGTGCCGCTTCGTACGCGTTGCTATTCAGAATGTCATAATGGCGATAAGTGAAAATGTAGTATATGAATTTAGATATTTCAAGGATAGCAGGAAATTTCACTGTATAGGGAAAGGGGAATTGTATTATTCCTAATTAAATGTGTGCGAAGCCGCGGGGCAAAAGCTAGTCATATATATACAGCTTATATCTCTAATTTGTACGTCGTAAAAGGCAAAATATGGATTGAACTAATAACTCTGTAAGATCTTCGAATGTACCAGTATTTTTGAAATAAATGTCTTTTGTCTTTTGTAAAAAAAAAACATGTGTCCCTTCTCACAATGACAAATGTTGAAAGCCCTCATCTACAAAGCGGAGTATAAAACAGTTGTAGATGTATATTTAAAAGATACGTCTAGACAGCAAACTGAATATACAATAGAAATAATAGAACTATTGTAAATGCCCTTTATGTGTGATGTTTGATGTGTTTTTATGAAGGTAATATAAAATGCTTTTATACAGGTGGCATGGATAAGGAGTCGTGGTGTTTAAATAGCGATGGCACAGTGCGCCACGACAATATTGAGCTATATCATATCTCGCCCGCACCGCGCGACTCTCCAACAAAGGATCTTCTGGTGTCGACAGCTTCACCGAACCATAACGGGAGCGAGAGACCTGAAACGGAAGTCACCACGGCCGCGATGCCCGGCGACGGTGACGTCATCGGTGTTGGCTACGACCATGTCGAGATGAATTTCTACCTCAACGGCAAGAACATGGAAATACCTGTTCGAAATATAAAAGGCACTGTGTATCCTGCAATGTATGGTGAGTGAGTTTATTTTGAATTTTGTAGTCTGCGACAGACAATATCCTCATTCTCCTTTTTTATCTATGTTTATACAGATCTGTACGCCAGTAGGCGTCTGTTCATAGCAAACCAAGATATTTAGCCTCAAATAGCATTAATAATTTTTTTGTATACGTCACACAACATGTCCACAACAGGAAACGCTACAGTGATGCATTGAAGCTTTTGAACTGTTATTTATTTATAATAATGGAAGCATTCACTTATGTTTTTATATAAAAAAGGAAGGTGACTGACCCACGGCTCAACAATATACAGCTAAAACCTAAAATCTAGTTTCTTCATATTATGTAAGTGCAAGGAATTTTGGAAATTTGACTCCTAAATCAATAAAATTAGGGGAAAAAATTCAATGAAATTTCATTAGTTTGGAAGTTGGATATTGGAAAGTCAATTTCTGTGTGAGCAAAAGCAAGTTTAGTTATTTTATTTTTTTACAGTTGATGATGGCGCTATTTTGGATATAATTCTAGATAATTTCCGATACCCGCCGCCTTCCGGCTTCGAGAAGATAATGATCGAGCAGTCTCTACTCTAACAAAGGACTATTATGATTTTATGATGTCGGTTGAATCTATTGAAACAGTGCTTGTGTGACACTATGTGTAATTTGTGTGATCATAGTATTTATGTGTGAATATGAGGAATCTACAATTCGAATCTATTCATGAATAAATTTAATCTTTTCACAAAAATAATTCTATATCTGGATTATGTAAGCAATAGGCAAATTATGAGATCTAGAAATAGTTTAAAGGGAGTCAAAATATCTATTGTTTCATATCAGTGGTGTGTGATGTATTTTGCAAAAATATTATTGATAAATTAATAATATTCAAGAATTCTGGATGTTAATATCATAATATTGTGGCTACTGATAATTTTTTTTCAGCTACAAATGGCAATTAAAATTTAGCTTAACATGTAATATTATGTCAAAGTATTAAAGGTATTATTTATGCCAATAAACGTTCCATAAATGTGAGAAGCTTTAATGCAAAACCAGTGAGTTTAATATCTACAGCCTGCGACACTGGCCATGGATTTTGTTTATTATTGTTTATTATTGAGTTGGAAAAGAATGAAAAGACTGGTAATCCAGAGATGATCATAATATATGTGTATGTCACTAATTGTTGGATTATAAAAAAAAAAAAAACATAAATCCTTCTAGTTGTGTTGCCGTACCATTTATTAGTAAATATACAAAATGGCTTAATAAATCTTACAATTCGAAGAGAGGTGTCTAGTTGCTGAGAAGTGGCAAGAATTATTGTTTTTCAATAATTACGCCTGCCACTAATGAAGTACATAAATGCTTTCCCGATAAATAAAATCAAGTCGGAACATCTCATAACAATTATTTTCACCGCGGTGGTATAGTAGTATCTACTATATACTTTACTAAGTGCTCTCTACTGCTCATACATGAAATGTGTATGCACTTTATGGCTATAATTAGGTTGTCCTAACAATATTACGACTTACTAGAAGCCCTAGGATAAATGTGTTTACACCGGATGTTTACTGCCTTGTACCAATTTTTGCCTGCCTCGTTAGTCGAGCGGTTGCTAGCGCGACTGCCTATCGTGAGGTTCTGGGTTCAAATCCCGCGTTGGGTACTGCTGGATTTTTCTAATTTAGAATTTCTAGTAGTGACTCGGGAGTCTGGATGCGTGCCCGGTGCATGGCAATAGGCTCACCACCTATTCCATTGTGGGACTTAAACGTAACTGGTGAAATGTGGGGTGTAATACACTCCTCTGCCAATCCCTCGGGGATTACAGGCGTGATGTTATAATAATAATAAAAACCAATTTTTGCAATGGATGAATATTAGGATGTTTATATATCAGGCGTATTTTCGGCGTGTATAAACTTGTATATTAACGTTCTCTTGATGCGCTAGAGCCAAAGCTATTTTTTTATTGTGTCAACAAATTGCAATGTGGATGTTGATGGTGTAATTATTCATATAATATATTGAGTATGATGTGACCAATTTTACGAGTGGTGTCATAAGGGCGACTACGATAATAAAAGCCCGTATACACTGGTGTGGGGTGGACACGTGTTGCCAGAGGGCGCTCTCTGGCGTAACAAAACGACTTTACAGTTGCCGAAATTATACCCGATACATGCTCAAATATGTCTAGATTTACAGATTTAAATCGATTGCAGCCTTTGTGTATGGAATTTTAAATTGACACCGTAATATTAATAATAAGGCTTGATGTCGCCAATTGTTATTTTTAATATTATATAGTGTCAACGTTTGTAACCGCATTAATGCTTTGTGAATGTAAGTTTTTAACGTGAGAGATGTTACACGATAAATTGATTTATAGTTGGTTGTTTGATCACTGATAAATTGATAAAATGCTTGATAATTGATTATTAACAAAAAATAAAACATTCCGCTTTCGAGTTGAAGATAAAATACATTTAATGTTTTTTTTACGGATGTTTTGATATGCTATTTTATTTTCTCGTCAAATGATTTCATTTACGAAACTATATGATTAAAAAATATATAAGACATTGTGTTTTTTAGGCATTTTTAGACACTGTCAGCTGACATAAAATTGTAGTACTATGATAATGAGTTAGGGTCCATACAATTTATGCAATTAAAAAATATTTATTTGGTATGTTCTCCATCTATAATAAACATTGGTATTTTTTGAACTCCTAAATATAGATTTACGTTACTAAAATAAATTTTCGTAGCTTTTCTAATTATTAATACTACTTAAATAGAAGAGCTAATCGCCGAAAAATCGTAGTTATTTACTGTTGATGTAATAGCACATACACATTATATCTACAATATATTATAGGTATGTCACAATGTTTTACGGACGATACGACAATCTTTGCATCTGGTATTCAGCCAGTGGGTCTGTATTTGACATTATACTTTGTTTGATTTTAATGTACTTAATCATGTTATAATTTTTAAATATATTAATTGTGTAATTTATTATGTTCTCAAAAATATTTTCGTATTTTCATGATATCTCTCGGTCTACAGATGTTATTGATTCACTGTAGTATCCGAAAAATGACATAAAACTCTCAGTGGCGCCAGTACCGTTGACGGAGAGTCCACTACACTAAAATTCAATTTATAGCATAGAATAATTACAGAATTAATTATAAGAATGAAATAGATATAAATAACCATTAAATAAACATCACTACAGAAAATAAAATATTCTAAATAAGTCACTTCAGATAATCACATATCATATGAACGCGTGCTATTTATTTGTAGTTGCCGATTCATTCAGTAACGTGTTTAAGTTTTTTTTTTCACTTTCAAAATTCGAATGGTTATAGGTACATATATTTAAAAGTTTTTTTTTCTAAAATATTTCCTAGCATAGCAGAGATAGATCTGAAAGAATTTTGTTGATAACTTTTTACTTATTTGTATTGCAAATTTATATTGAGCCCTTAAAAGATTTCAATTTGGTTTTTTGAAAGTATTGATCACCAGTATCAATAATTTAATTATGTTACGTTAGCGTATAGTAAGGATTCATTGTTGTATTAATTAGGTTTTTACAATAATGTTCGTTTTGCCGCGAAATGCTACTTGATGACTAATTTGTTTGTTCTAAGTCATAAATATTTATTCATATGAATGTGTGCAGAGCTATCTATTTTTCTATGTATGTAAGCGAAATTTTAATCGTAGACATGATGTATTAACATATTTATTATCTATGAACATTTTCATATAACCGACCAGCATTATTGTATCTGTGTTTATCTATAGATGTAAATTGCAAATTAATAATAAAAGTCATAAATTTATGCGAATTGACATGTTTATTTTATTTTATTATCATTAGTAAGATGTTAGTATGAATCACAAGCGTCTTAGACTTGCGCCTTAGATGAAGGCACGTTTTGTCGCGACTGGTGTGGACGTAGCTTCTGACATTTTCTGCGCCATTTCTTACAGGGAAACCTTTTACAGTTTTTAAAAAGTTTCATCCTAATCGGTTCAGCTGTTTAAAACTATACAGCTTTTGTAAGGAAATTAGAGAAACGATATTCGTTTTAGGGGAAAACTTTACAAATATAATTATGAAGTCTCATTCTTCCTCCATCACTGCAGCGTGTAATCTTCGAACTATGAAACAAAAATGGATTTTTATATGTATAAAAAAAAAGTCTGTCACATTTTTTTTTTTTCCTGATTGACGTTTTGCTGTTGACCTTAGTGG
>DWQT01004969.1:0-10716 GCA_018244895.1 Myscelus amystis hages
CACACGCTTACAGTTGTAAACTTGAAAAATTTTAATGAAAAATTGTGTAAACATACAATACAATATCCGCTTATCTTACGGAGTTACTGACAGACAGACACACATACAAGTGAAGCTAATGTAAAGCGTGTAAAAAACGCATCAAAATCTACGCATACATAGGGACAGGAAGGAAAAGCGACTTTGTATTATACTATGTAAAGATGAAGAGACTAGAAACATACTAATAATATCATGGTATGACCTCACTCACGCCCATCAGAGACCAAATTAGACGGAGTGGGTGTTATTGTAAACATACAGCTGATATAATTCTTATACGTTTCTAAATTTAAATTTTTTTTTAGCAATTCGCGTGTGTGGAAGCGCCCTATTAAAACTTGAACCTTTTCACCTTAAGCGATCTTTCCTGCCCGCTCATAAGCGATTTTTAAATCATTCTTAATACTTTTATTTAGTGGCGCTAATAATAGTTTTAGAGTAAAGCGGCGCCCACATTTAGTTCAGATACGAAATAGTGAAGGCCACTTACATCGGTATCGATGATCGTGAGTCACGTTCACCGAGGTGCTTGCACCGGAGTAACTTATAATTGCAGTAGAGTAGCCGATAATTGCAGTAGAGTAATAGTTAGTAACAATAAGGTTCGTTTCGTACCGCCGTTAATTGCAGCAGAGTCCCAGTTAAAGACGACAAGGCTAGTTTCGCACAATCGAAATTTGCACCAGAGTAACAGTTACGAACCAGAGTAACAGTTAGAAATGATAAGGCTCGATTTCCATAATCGATATCTGCATCGGAGTAATAGTTGAAACGATAAGGCTGGTTTCGCACTATCGATATTTGCACCAGCGAAACAGAAACAGTAAAGCTCTGGTCGTATAAAAATCGTTCTTCCAATTTTTAAACTGATCAAATCTCAACAATAGCAATAATATAGTCTTTACAACACTTACGCAATACTGCCAACGTAATGGGAACGATTCCTGCAAGTACGAAACGCGATGTAGTTGGCTGCTCTCGTGCAGAAGTAATACGCTTACATACATATTGAGGGTAAAGACCTATAATAACGTGGTGACACTGTAATATTACGACGTTCGGTACGATATCGATAGGTGCGCGCTTGAACCTGGAACGCATGGAACCGAATGGAACGCAGTGACTGGAATGAGATGGAATGGAAATCGTAATATAGGTGATAATAATTCGTTTTATTAATGTTATTATTAAATCGTTTTCAAGGACGCATTTGGCGTTAACAACTGTTGTGTTTCAGATGTTATTTGTGCATTTAATAAGCGACATAATGCGATGTCTCTGGTTTTCAGACATTCAGTTTGTACAAGAGTCTTTTCTCAAAATGAGATGAGTTGTCACCACAGTCTAGAATACACGGGTGTCTATGACACACTAGTAGATTATGTAAACCATTGGAGAACATTATGGAGAACTTCTAGGCGTACAAAATTCTCTCCGTAGTAGAGAATCAGTTTCAAATATCGATCGGTAATTACACTCTAAGTAGTATGTATGTGGATAGATGCGTGCACTTGGAACTGTTATATGTTTCGATAAAATGAAATAGATATTAATATTAGATATTTAAAGTTCTTAAGAACATCCTACAGACAAGAAGGGCTCTTATCCTTGAGCCATTCAAAAGATCTGAGTAAGTTACCAAAGCTTTAACCTAATTAAATACGCGTGTTTGAAATGCTTAATTAAATTAGTAGAATTCAAATTTAGTAATTCGCTTCGTTCAAGTGTAGTAATTCGCTCGGAAAGATTACTGAGTAATCTTTTAAAAAACTTTTCGGAGGTCTAGTATTCTATATGATTTACTGGGTCCCCAAGAATAATAAAGGACCTTCCTGTAAAAGTTTCTGAGCAATAAATCTTTTCATATAAAAGATAAAAAGGTTTCCAAATATATAAAAAGATATAATATAGCTACTGTCCTCATTCTTGCCGTACTTTTAGTTGACGTAAATTGTAAAATATCTTAGGTGTTTTCTTTTCAAGGTATATAGCAGTAAAATAGCATTTTTTTTATTTTAAAAAGCTAATATTGCATCGAATAAATTTCTCAATTTAGTACAATGACCCGAGGAAACTAAATTAGTGTTACATAATGAACATGTCGAACGAAATTTTCTTCTACAAGGTCATATCTTAATTAACTATTTCATATCTTAATTAACTGTTTCATTTGTTCACTCGCTCTGTTTAAAAGTATTATTTTCTATCTCCCATTCAATGGCTGTTGTATCCGAACGCTGAATGCGACACATATTGATGCTTGAACATCTGTGCGCGTATCCGATAAGAGATAATTCAATGTTACTAAGCACTAATCTTTCATTTTTTTGTTGCATGAACGTCTATCAGCCAGTATTATGTCAAATGTATCAGTATTATGTGCCAAAGATGTTCGTCTGATCTCTGTCTAGTCATTAGATCACTATTTGCACTGAAAAGTCTCCGTCAGCGTCTATCACATTTATTGTTTTATTCAATGTAGGTAATTTATGTCCATATCAGACTTGTCTCTGCGGTAAACATGGTGATTTTTAAGCCTCTTTCCGTAAACTAATAATGCGACGACACTTGGTATTGTGTCCTCAAATTACATAACACGGCGCGCGAACGACAATCGTCCATTGTGTCTATTTGTGTCCTTTCTAAAGTCCCGTTCGCGTTGGGACTATGTTTTATTATCGTACGCAGGGTTGTAGGTTCGATGCTCGTCTCGAAAAGTTGATGAATTCGATAGGTTCATCAGCCAGCATTCATTAGGTTGATTGACAATCAACGGTAAATATTTTAATCGATTTATTTTTATTATCATTTGTCTGTTTACTAAAACTCATTAGTACGTAACCGCAGTGGTGACTAGTGGACGATATAAGAGCACATAAATTACTTGTAACATGATGTTTCAATAATATTGTGGTCACACGGCACAAGTCATTTGGAGCACTGAGAATTTATAGAAGGAAAATTTAACATTTCGAGTTAATACCTATGTTTATGTCACTCAACAGCGCCATGAGTGCATCTGCTTTGGTAAAGAACCCGAACATAGTTCAGAATTTTTTCGTTCCTTAGCAATTCCCCGATAAGTGTATACACGCCTTAATAATGTTCGACAATTAACGTATTTTTGTCACAGAACGTTGTCATATTTGTTGGATGTGATTTTTTAGCAGATAATTCTATCGTCACTTTACATTTAAGTCCATGAAGAATCAGATGTTTTTTCTGCGTGATTCCAGACAGACAGACAGAATCAACTGTTCTACTGTCATATTTGTAGCTTCCACGGTTTAGGCTCTCTGCTCATGAGTCCATTAGGTTTTTGTCTTTTTTAACAAAAAATATAAAAATCTCGTGTCGCAGCGTTTGTGGTCGAAATACTCCCAAACGGCTGGACCGATTTTCATGTAATTTTTCGTGTATATTTAGTAGGTCTGAGAATAAGTGGTAAGTTATTTTTTACGTCCTTAAGTGATAATAGTTGTCCTATCCAGAATTTCGTTTGGCCGAAAGTTTTTGGTAGTTGTTTTAAAATTTGACATAAAAAATACCTCCAACCCCAAATGTAAAAACAAAGAAGTTTAAGCACATTTGTAATACGTTCGTAATTTTTGATTAAAAAAAGTCGAAACTAGTAATATAATTTATATAGCAGAACAACGTTTGCCGAGCGTAGATTATCCAGCGAGTGTCGTACGATACAGTTGATGACATGATATCGTTTATGAGGTCGCACTGGTTACGATGTGGCCACGATAACACCGCTCCTAACCTGTTGCATCCGTGTTGTGTGTGATTTACACGCGGCCGCCGCTTTCGCGATACCAATTGTAGGTACACGCACAATCTCGGAACACAGCCGTGTGGGACATTTGATAAACTAGCACCGCATCCATTTTGTTCTTCATTTTTTAACTGTGAGCGCTTATGAATTCCGTCGCTTTCTATGTTCCATGAGCCTAAGGGATGCAGATATCTCACCCCCCCCCCCCCTCGATCCCTTATTCCCCGCCACTGCTTATATCCACAATTATTTCGAACTGACAGAAGTATCCCTTTTTCAAAAGAGACAGTTTTCAACGATTACTGTACTATGTGTGATGTAACCGTGGCTAATTAATAGTCAGTCTATGATACATTAAAATAAGTGTTACAGTGATTTCTATGAATTATAATTGACCATCATACCGTTGAGGTGACTGCGTGAAATTTAAATTACATGTACCTAACTATTTCTACCATTGGTCATGCGGTTATTCATAAGAGGGATGCCATAATTCCAATGCGAACGAGCTAAAACCGTACGAGTGACGCATTTGTCCCCGCCCTATTGACTGTATACAGCGGGGAGCGCAAGTTTCGTATGTTGCCATGTGCGTTTGCGATGAAAATAGATGCATAGAACGCTAGACTTCCGCGTCGCGGCGTCCAGGAGGCATTCGAGGTAGACGCGGTGACGTCATGACCACGTGGGCACATATAGTAGGCGAAATGGTCGCATGGTTCAGTGTGGTGACCATGCTGGGTTTCCTCCAGTTTAGCGTTCTCATAGGAATCCACATGGAGCTTAATCACATTCTCGTATGTTTGCAACGGCGTGTGACCACACTGTCGGTACTCCCGGGGTCGCTTAATGGAGGATCCGAGTTTCTAGTCTGACAGCCCGAAACCTCGGAAGCATTCGTAGTAATAATAGTATCGGAAATGTGTATTTTAATATTATGTACAAACAAACACTCCAATTTTATTTATTTGTATTATTTGCACTCGGTGCTTTCTGCCTACCCCGTTAGGGACCGGGCGTGATGTTTATGTATGTATATACATAAGTCTTTGCCACTCGTCATAGTAGCTACTCTTGCTATATGACATGACTACAGATTCTATTGAGTTGTTCAAGTTGCATAGTATATGCTATGGTAAGCCAATAAAACAGTTAAGCAATTAAAGCATACCTATGTATGTTAAGTGTTATTTGACTTACATGTACAAACGGCAGTATAATATAGAAACAATAAGCGACGTTGTAAAATTAACATAACAAAAACAAATTGTAATGTTTTTGTTTGCGTAGCAATATGGCCACGGCTGTCTTCTGGACATCACTGTGAGTATATGGTATGCATGGAAATACATTAAAATGTATTACATGATTGAATAGCTTTTACCTAACTATTTAGATGAGGATATTTTTAAGTCTTACACATTTCACGGCGTGATTTTCATTATACGGGTTTTACTTTTTTAACTTTCTTTTTATATCTCATTTGCGCGGTCCTTCATTCATGTAGTAACACCACTTTTATTTATGAAAACCAAAAACCGCTTTCTGAAGTATAAAGTTTTATTAGACTTTTCGCACTTTATTCTGTCGCTTCGCATCGCCTTAATGTTAAAGACAGGTGTTTACTTTAAATGGGTTTCGTCGGATTTTCTAAGTGATATTGTATTGTTTTTAACCCGTAATTCGACACGGTCAAACGACCACGGAACGGAACACCGGGCCGGACGCGGTCAACACCGTCGCAGCTGCTCCCCAAATTACAAATTCGGAACCGGGTGCTTTTCCGTCCCGTGATACGAAGGGTTGCAGGATCAAATTGCACATTATTATTATTGTGCCCTCGACAATTGGGTACACGTTTATTAGTGTAATGTGATGTTTTATATTCATTTACGTAGATTCACAATACGTTCTATGTCGTGATGTAATTGCTGTTGAAACGATTCGTGGTTCGCTCTGAAGTGTTTGGATACTGGTCCACGTGTATTTCTGGAGGCGGACATCTCGATCGTCTTTGGTTGACCGATCTAATTTTATTTATTTTTTATTTATTTGATCTCATAGTTTAATTTTATTTTTTTAATTTGTATACATATTTATGCATGATGTGGTTGCCTATAACTGTAAGAGCAGTTAAATAGCACCAATTAAGTTTAATTAAATTCTAGCTGTAAATACTGCTACTTGTGTTGGTGATCCAATACTCATCTGTATTTTTTTTTTAATTATTATAGATTTTTCAATCATTAATGGTATTTATATTCTGTTGTCCCCAGGTTCGAGCTCCGTCGCACGCTGATAGTGTGGAACAGTATGCTGGCCGCGTTCAGTATCATGGGCGCGTGTCGGACGCTGCCCGAGTTCATCCACGTGTTGCGCACGCAGGGACTGTACCACTCCATCTGTGTGCCTAGGTGAGTGCCAACTACACCTTTATATCATACTAGCTGACCCGGCGAACATTGCTTTGCTATGTAAATTATAATTAACACCCCCCGCAAGCCCCGTAAAACAGGTGGAATTTCGTAAAATCCATTCTTAGCTGACCGCTACTCGCCGAAAGGAATATTCATACCAAATTTCTAGTCTCTAGGTCTTCGGGTTCCAGAGATATCTTGATGAGTCAATATATCGCTGTAAATCTCTTATATATATATGTATATGAGGATATACGGAAATTATACGCGTGAATATCGTTACATTTGGTATACGGTTTTAACACGTTCCTCACAATTGCCGCAGTGTAATTCGGATGAATTTTAAACTAAATTTTATGGAATTAAAATTGTGTCAACCTTAGAGAATCGCTTGCGTAGATGAGTTCCTATACATATCTAGCTTCTGAAATGAGATGATTTGCGTGAATATCGTCCAATTGGTGTACGATTTTAACATGTTTGTCACATATTCCGCAGTGCTATGTAGATTAATGTTAAATTAAAATTTATTAATTTATAATTGTGTCAACCTTCTACGCCTTCAACAACCGCAGACCAAAATTGATTTCTTGATTTCTGAAAGTGTAATACGAATGTATTGTCGCGTTTAGTTGCATGTTTTCCTTCAAAATGTATTCATATATACATATTTTATGTTCTTCCTTCAAGGCATTCCATCCAGAAAGGAAGTTATGCAATTAAAGCAATGCCAGATTTCATACGGCTTTTGCTTTTAAGGCCCACGTTTTTAATACGGCCTCAATAGTATTCCGGCGGTGATGCAAACGTCGGCTTCGATTAGCCGATCACAATGGACCGACGGAGCGTAAAGTGTATTACGTACAATTGTCCAAAATTGATCGGAAGTATGGAGCGTCGCTACGAGTATGATCTATCGTTTAATGTATCGTAAAAACTTAGTGTTTGGGTTGCACTTTTTGTGATTTTCGACTTGATAAGTATGGGGTCATTCAAGTGTTACGTAAGCACCGAAAGGCGGTGGGGGGAGGTGTCTTAGCTTTGCTCATTATTGATGACGTAATGTGTGGGGGGGGGGGGGTCTAGACGCTGGTTACGTCAGCGATATTTATTTATTATTTCCTCTTTTTTTTGCGAAATCAACTAGGTTTAATTTTAAACAGTTAAAATATATTATATATTATACCAATTGTTCAGGCTGTTCAGGCTGAAATGGCGATACGTGGAATAAAAGATGTTGTTCAGCTTATATCTTTAATCCGTCATATATTATTAATAAATTTAATTTAGAATATAAATAGATTGCTAGATTATAAAAAACTTAAATTTAAACCTTCTTTCTGAACACCAATGTTGACGTAATCATATCTGGGGGGTTTATGAGTTACTAAAATACTGCACTAAAATACTGCTTACATAATACTCGCCTCACCCTTACTCAGGTATATTATTGCGACATCCCCCGCTTGAAATTTATATTCCGATACACTTGCACATCGATCTACCGGAAGCGAATAATGAATCGATATTATGCATATAAGCGGGTTCACGCAACATATTAAGTACGTGCCAAAATACTAACTCTATATAGAGACACACACATACACACTCACACACACACACGTACCACCAATACGCGCTGTCACTGACTTTGTAACATACATAGTTGAAATTTTGCATTCGAATGAATTCCGAGAAAGCATTATATTACCAATATAACTAGAAATAGTCACGTTCTGTTCGATGACTAAAGTCTATATTACCTAATGTGTGTCATACATTTATATAGATATGCTTATTGTCTAGTCTTTTTATGTAGACAGACTAAGGCGTTATATCGTTTACGGTTCTGACGAATTGATTCGAGAAGGCCAAATCGATAGCGCTTTTAATAGACTAACATGAAATATGAGTTCGATGATATAATATTGTATAGTTAGAATAATGTTTTATTATTGCGATGTGGGTGTTGCATCTTATTTATCAGATACATTATTAAAATGTTTGTTATGCAATGTTTTGGAAGTGCAATTATTATTAAAATATAATATCTTAAGAATACATTGAGATAGTTTTACATATGGTCAACTGACCCCAAAACCTAGACTGACCTAGCTTACATAATTTTACTCTTAGGACACTATACATAAATTCATACCCTTAATAGGTTCATTGCACAAATATTTGTCTGGAGTAAGAATCGAACCCATCACCTCTGTCCCGACAGTCGGTCAGTAACCACTGAGCCGACGGGTAGGTACGCTTAATTATTAACAGTATCCAAACATTTAAATAGGAAATATTAAGTTTAGTAATAAAAATGATAATATTATATTAACATTTCAAGTTCTCCGAGGAAACCTACTCAATTTAAGTTCATTTCCTGGTAAACAATAATACGGAATAGGCCCCTATTTGTACGCGATAAATGAATACTGCTATGAGAATAATATATATACGTATTATGGAACGGAATGTTACCTTACAATTTTTGTAAATCTCGCTTCCTGTCTTACCATGACTACCGCATTTCCTCGAAATTGTTGTTTTGGACTCGATTTAAATCTTTTTTTTTATGTGTATATTTTTATTGTAATCAAGACTATTTTTATATTTCCGCGAGTATTCGTGTTTCGAGAAGATTCTTCATTCAATGTCATCAAGTTTTCACTTTCTTGGCCGTGATAATATAAGAGCGCTATGTCGATCGACTAATAATATATTTTTCATACCAAAGATTATCGCAAACTCCGTTTTAGTAGGAAATTAGACGGCCGCATATGAACATCGCAACGCTCCCCACTAATAAAACGAAAAACATTTTTCTGAATTTTCTCAGTTTCTTATCAAATTAGAAAATAGCCTATTTGAAACAGGATTAAACTGTCTATACGTTTTTGAAAGATCTTTTAGATATATTTCTAGTTTCAGATATAACCCAGTACAAACGTTTTACATACATACATACGTAACCATCACGCCTGGTCCCTAACGGGGTAGGCAGGGCGCACCGAATACCAAGTATCTCTGTCCTTACAAACCTGCCGTGCTTCATCCACATTCATCACTCTTCACGCGTACACGCCAGTTCCGGAGACTGAAACTGTCACCTGTTTTATATTTACAATATTCGCCTAGACGCGATATTGTCTAGCTAATTGGCAGATCATTCGCAGCTAGTAACTCCCCGCCGGCGAAGTGTCCACCGACATCGCCCAATTATTCGAGGCACGTGCCTCTGTGTACGAGTAGGCAGGTAGGTATGTTCGTGTATTCCGCACGCGTTCGTTTCAAGCGAAAGTTCACGCGTGTGTTCCGTACGCCGTGCTCGCTGGCCGGTAAGACGGTGACGGTGCGAAAATTTTTTTTGTTCAGGCGTTACCATATGCCTATAACATAATTCGTCTCAAATGGGATCAATGAGGATTTTGATGTAATGTTGTTTGTAATATCCTCGAGCTTGAGAATTGATGCGATTGAAAAAAATCTTTTATTCTTAGCTGCCATGTTTTCAATTAAGAAAGACATAAATTAAAACTTCATTACGCTTATCTGTATCTATTCTTACCTGTCAATAGGTTTGTTAGAAAATAACATGTCTTCCTGTACCAGTGCAATTATGTCCACTGCTGGACAAAGGCTTTTCCCAAATTTCGCCACAACTCTTGATCTTCTACTCTATATCCGTATCGTAGCCGTCCCCAATGGCCCTGGCCGGGTAGGTCCATTCGACGGTGGGCCGGCCCAAACAGTAATACCGGCTAGTTAGGTAATATTTAGAACGGGAAAAGAAAATTCAAATTTAGTACTGCGTAATTATATATTCGGTACGTTCGGTCACCGAGTAGGTACCGCTCGATTTCAATGATAATGACCTTTTTGTAAGTCTGTCTGTAATATTAAGGCGTTTGCTAACGAGCGTGCTAAACGTTTGTATGTATTTTCTATATAAGTATATCCTAGGTATAGGTATATTATGTCGTCAACGCGTATCAATTGTTTTTCTACCCTCCGTCCGAAAAGTGGCAACTTTCTGGCCCGCTGCGCGAAACGATGAAAAAGGTCAGTCAACCTCGGCCAGTAAAAAAGAAAGCTTCGGATCACATGTCAGTCAACCTCTGTTTCGCCTCTGTCTACAATTACATGAGAGTTGAGACATTTCATTACTGCTCCCAGGTATGTTATATATTATTATTTTTTTGTTTTGACCCCTTTTTATTTTTCCCACTGCAGCACGGGTCTCCACCCACAAATAATTCTGATTAAAGATCTTTATTCCCATCACGACGTATATATGTGTATGTATTGGTGGTACGAGTAGAACCCTCTGTGGTTAGACTCCGGCTGCACCACCGCCACACCTAATTCTGCCTTATAACAGCAGTGTTAAGCGCTACTTTGTTCTGGTTTGAAGGGTGTGGTAAGGGAGACATACTTTTTCGAGGCATTCCAGCTCAGTCCTCAGGGGTAGCGGCG
>DWQT01004970.1:0-10715 GCA_018244895.1 Myscelus amystis hages
TGAATTAAGTAGTACAAATAAAGTTTTCTAGGAAATTGTTATCATAGACCTAAATATATAAAGGAAAAAAAATAAAAAGCTAGAAAAGAATATTTAACATTAATTTGTGGCTTTAGAAATATAACTAACTTATAGTGTCATAAAAAAATTTCTGCATTCACCTAATGTGTCGTGCTTAAAACTGTTTTCTGTTTTACATAATTAAATCATAAGTAGCTAGTCGTGGACCTCGTAGTTATGATGCCGGCCGGCAGGGTGCGTGTGGTGGAATGACAAGCTTTAACTTGTTTCAAAACTTTCTTTAGAGGAGCCACGGGCCGGTATGTTATCGTAAAAAGCCAGATCCGCTTTTAGTACAGTCATTTGGTAGTTTTACCCGGAAAGCTTTCCGGGCGTTTTGAAAATTGGTTAATTTATAGATTTGGGTATGCTCTTTTCGAATTTTAACTTTGCCACCTCGTACCCCCGCCGCTCGCGCCGCCATATTAAAAAAATGGCGCCTAAAAACGGTTTTTTGAAAATATCTCCTTTCCGACGCATTTTACGACAGCAATATTTATGTACAAAATTAAACTATAAAAAATTTTCTACAATTTATGTAGTAATAACTTTTTTCATAAAATCAATGGTTCTTGGCGTACGAGCGCCGCAAAGTATAAATTCTGAAGCAAATAATTCGCAAAGTATAACTGCCGGAAAAACTTTCCAGGTAACCCCCTTTTTTACCAAATGACTGGACTATTTAGGAAGTAAGCAAAATAACGTTCCATGTTCTGGAACGTTTTAGGTAAGTTAAAAAGTGAAACTGTAGACAACGCTAAAAGCAATTTATATTCTTTAGAATTGGTTTCTAATTTCATCTTTGAATTTATTTTTGGAATTCCATGAGAAGAGAAGTATATTCCCATGTTTATAAAATAATCCACTCGATTTCGCCCTTGTGGCGGTGTATTTTCGGCTAGTCGTATTAACTACACGTGCCGAAACATTGCTTTAACAGTTATTTTGGTTTTATGCCAATGCTTAAAACACGATAGAATTTCGCACATTCTTTCGTTACCATGTATGGTAAGGTTACTTTCTAACGATTATTGTGCTTTTATAACAGTATAAACAGATTGTATATAATGTTGCAACTTTTAATAACATTCAAGTAATCAAAGTGCATAGATTGTAATGAACAATGGATGATGAGTAATTAATGTTACTTAAGCCGCATGAATACTCTCTTGCAATCGTTTTACTTAAATAAAAACGAATGATCTCGGTAATGTAATATATATAACCTTAAGAAATAAGTTAATAATGTATATTTGATATAATGCTCAATTATTTCATATTTAATTCAAAACGACTTAGGTTAGCAAGTAAATACCTACTACCTAATCTGTTTGAAGACAACAAAAAGATATGTCGAGATGTTTATATGTAATGGTAAAGTAATTATATTAATGTATCCGTTTGGATGCAATTAGTCTGAGATTTATGCCTAATATAAGTAATGTTTGTATAAGTTGATTACCTACTACATACAGCCATCGACAACCAGGAAACTTTCAAAAGCATTTTAAAGAATATAAAATATGTTCAATATAAATAAAACAACGTAACATATGTAGGCATATGTAAAGAAAGGAAAGTCGAGACAACAGAGAAACCACCAAATATTTTTGCAGTAATGCTTTATTATTTTTGAGATCCCAAAAACACACAAACACAGTGCACAGTTTCTTTTTTTATAGTTTTGTTATAAAGTTTAAAAAGTAAAAAATAAAAAAAAATGTTTCTTAAATACCTTAAAGCTATTGCTTATATCTAGGCTCTTACGTAAAGAGTTCATAATTATTATACGTAATAGACGTCAAAATGGCACTTGAAGCAACGGAATCATCCTTACACATAAGATCATAATATTAAAATAATTAAACATTACACACGTGCAATTGTGATAGAACATAAAATATTTTTTTTGTATTTTCTTGATATGAACCGTGCAAGTGATTGATATAATAATAATAATAATTATTGTCGTTGTTACTTAAACCTAAACAATCCTTTCAATGCAGCCGAGTCATCGTGTTGATCCGAAAAAGTCCATTTAAATACTAACACCTCACGATCAACAGTTGCACATTCAATGAAGGGCACTCAGAAATCCTCTGTCGTTGGCAAACGAAGCTAAATAGATTTAAGAATGACAACCTCCTCCTCTTGAACGTACATATGTTGTTCTGGCGCCACATATGACACGTAGGAGCGGTCAAGTTGCAGCGAGGGTGGTGATGACGGCCCCGGGGAGGTGCGCGGAGAGGGCGCTCGGGGCCCGGGGGCTAGCTAGCCGCGCACGTTCACCGTGGTGCAGCCGAAGATCTCGTCCACCTGCCGCGACGAGAACGTCACGACGATGCGCCTCTCGCCGTGGCGTCGGGGCACAAACTTGTCCTGGTAGTTCACGAACTCACCGGGCTTCACGTCGCGGAAGCGGATCTGGAATAGCAATCATGCCCGTTAACACACCAAAAGTCAAGAATGCAGTCTCTACATTCGCTGCGGCCATGTATTTGAGATTTACGTATATAAATATACCTGTCGTGGTCTCTGTACTCCAGGTCCTTCGAAAGTAAAGTAACAATCGGTTAAGTGCACGTTCAGGGGGTTCTGGAAGCTGAACGTCACCGCGCATTCCTGGCCGACGCATGGTTGGCTTCGTACCTGATGAAATACAAACATTTTGGTTACAATATGCATGCATATTTCAATGACAGTCAGAGTAAGCAAGGCCAAACGCGTACCTGTACTTGCATCCTGGGTTTGTGAAGAGGGAAGTCATCTTCATCGGACCAGGCCTGGCGTGTCTGCTTGACGTAAGCCATAGCGTGTACCTTGACCATGGAATGGTCAACCAGCTTATCCATGTATTCTTGGGGAGTAACATGGAGCTTAAGCACTTCGCGCTGACCGGCGCGCACGATGAACTCTCCTTGGGCTCGTCGCAGCCGTGAAGCGATCGCACCGGTGTAATAGCAAGACGATGCCGTCAGCACGCACCAAATCGTACGATCTTCATGGGATTTATTCTGTCGATAAAATTAAAATCCAGTTAATATTAGCCTAATGAGAATATTTATTAATGTGTAGGCCTACTAATATTTCGTATACCTGAATATTCATCGTGCAGTCGAAAGGCTGTCCATACGGTACAATATCAATGTCCATTAAATCGAAGTACACATCTTCGAAGTTGCGGTCAGGATATTCATAATATTGCTGCAAACGCTGGAAGCCACGGCAAGACGCAATAACAGCGAGGCGCTCGGGCGAAGAACTGTCCACCGTCTTATATTCATGGGTAATCTCAAGCATATCACTTTCACCTTCATCGTCATCCCGGTTCGGATTTTTGGTGAGGATCTTGCGGCCCACCCTATTAGATACATTGTCCATTAATATACGTTAATTCATTCACACTAATATTACTAGCATGTTAATATTAATGAGCAATTCACTTACTGATACTGATTCGAAGCCATTCTAATGAAGCCCCATTCCGAATTTTCTTCCTCTTGGAAGTGGCACAGTTCAGCGTTAAGTTGACAGTACATGAAGGGCGTGTCGTATTGGAACCCAACCTCACCACGACGTACAGCCTCCACGCTGGCAGGTCCGCAATGATATACGGCTTCAGATTCCTCTTGTGGGGTAGCGTCAATGATCTGCCACCCACTGTATCCTACGATACAATAAAATGTTTATTTCATTATGTCATACATATGTATATTCGCTTCGTTAGTAATGTCACGTATAAAATTTCTCACCTTGCGGTAAATCAGGTCGCTGCATCCAAACGTCATTCCATACGTGGAAGTTCCAGCAGGAGTCGTAGCAATCTTCATCAGGACCGTTGGGTACTTCATTGCCATCTCTGTCGAAGTATTTATCGACAGTGAACGTCCGATTCGTGTCGTGCGCCGATACGTAGTTCGTCACAGACCGGCAAGGAATACCTAAAATAATAAATAGATGATTCATAATTATTGCAGATTGCAAAATAAATTGGAAACATATTAGTAGATTCATGTTCAATAAATACCAAGAGCTCTGCAAATGGTGACAACCAAGCCAGAGAACACCCAGCATTGGCCATATTCTACGGGGCGACCGCCATCAGTTAAAAATCGCTCCAGGATAGCTACCGATCCTGTCCACGCATGTGGCGCCACGCCATCTTTGTATTCGCCGTCATAGCGACCAACCATAAGACCATCATCGTCATGATTGGCATTAATCTGGAATATAACGTATTTTTTTATATCCATTTGAAATCATTTCAAAGGTAAAAATTATTTATTTGTTTGTCAACTTACCATCGATGAAATAGCTCGGCAAACGCGAACAGGATTACCACGCTCTGAATGTTCGAGTCCACTGCGTTCTAATAAATACATACAAGCCGGCAGTACGACATCATCAAACTGCCCGTATATCCATTTGCGACCTTTCGGTTGGCGCCATGTTCCGCAAAATATCTTGCCCTGTTCATTGAGTACATATTCCTTTCTTGACGACTCATTATCCATGTACACAGAGTCCTCGCGACACCATGGGTTGAAGAGAATATAAATGTCTTCATCACACTTGTAGTCATGGCGGTTATCGCGTTGGCCGAATCGGTTAGTTTGCACCCAGCAGTTCCAAATGCCAACGGGAGCGGTGGCGGGAACGTGTACTTGGAATGTAATAGTATTTCCATCCTGGCGCTGAATACTGATATCCCATCTGTCCATCTCGTGAGCGAGCGTCGCAAGATTTTGCATTGAGCCGTGACGCGAGCCATGGCGTGATCCATATCCGCGTCCAAACGTAGAATGCTGAGTAGTTGCGCCATAGCGATCGATAATAGGTCGATCCATAGTTCCATGAGGACTCAGTGGGCTATGTTGCAGAGGTAGTGGTTCATTGCTGAATGAGCTACGACGGACGCCGTACGTTGTAGTTTCCCTCATACCACTCATGGGTCCCATGGTTGTCATCGTCCCCATTGTTCCCATTGTACCCATCGTACCCATAGTAGTCATACCAGTGGTGGTGTCTTGTATGCGTGACATGCCCATCCCCATTCCCATGCCCATCATATCACGGGAATGCTGGAATACTCCTTGCTGTGTGCTCCAGTTCACTGGAAGCACGACCCTGGTGCCCTTGGTCACACTAGGCTTGGGACCTGTTAAGAATGTAAAGCGAAACTTAAGATCCTACAAAAATTGGTTTACAGTAAAATCCAATGATTAATGTCAACAGATTCAAAGTATTATAATTGCCCACTTACCGAAGCAAAACACAATACGAATCATATCTTGCTGCTTGTCGTAGGTACGATCGAATCGCACAGCAAAGAAGAAGTTTTGACCTCTTCGCAATACCGGGTTAGGCAGAATATTGTCATTGACCAGGTCATATTGCTCAGTATGGTGGTCTTTTGAATTATCCCTGGAGTAAAATTCAGTCAGCTCCACCTTTAAAGGTTGCTGCGAGTAGTAACTTTGAGGAATGATTTCCATAGTATCCTGACGACGGCGGCGTTCGTTCTGGTCGGCTAACTTGCAAATTAGATTATGGGTGTACTGAGTATTGGGGCTATTTCTCATAGAATGCTTCATACGATGTAGTGATCCGGTACTGTGCGAACGTCCGGGACGATGTTGGGCAGTTGGTCCCGCTCGTTGCATGGGCCAACGACGAGTTTGTCCTGGCCGGTGGCAAAAGCTGGAAATGTTGTAATATGCCGACAGTCCGGGTACGTAATTTGAAGGCATTCCTCCAATTGTCATTTGCTGTTCTCTCATGCAACTGAGGGCGCTCATTCCGGAAGTTAATCCGGTAATTCCGCCAAGTCCCATACCAGTCATGCTGGAAGTCATGCTGGATGACATCCTGTCCATGCTGGATCTTCGGACCATAGACATATCGACGATGAAAACGTAAGTAAACCGTAGATTTTCGAGTCCTTTTAGAGGACTGGACTGTGCTCCGGGCTGAAACCAGAGCGAATGCTGACTTCGGTTTGCGTTGGACCCTTTTTATACTCGTATTCTAGAGAGATCATTCACCGCTAGGGTGTCGCCTGTCAACAGGGCTACCGGAGTTGTTTGTTTCGGACGGCCTTTTGTTCGTAATCACTGAGCAGAAGTCGGCGGAGAGGACGGCGGCAAGTGAAGCCTACACATTGGGTACAGTGTCACTTTTGTAAAAGCTCTATATTAAACAGTGTTAATTTATTTCGACTAATAAACCGTTCACTGCTGAAATCTCTACAGAAAAAATATCTCAAAACAATATGGATAAAATATTGAAACAAAATATGTTATTCAATAACTCCTCATATTGCCTTAAATCTCGTCAGTATAAAGCTAAGTGCCAAAAAGCGTCTAGCCAAAATGTTTAATTTAAAAACAACACTTTAATCTATAGAAATAATCTATAAAACCTACTCTTCTATTATTTGAAGAATATTTTTTTACAGTACTTTAGTGTAAAATACTTCAACCATATAGTAGTCAGTAAGTAGTTACCCAGAGTTCCAGACGGCTATTGTATTTCAAACAAAACATCGTAACTGACACCGCTACCGTTAATGTAGAATTGTAGAGTTGAGATGTGGAACAACTTGTGTGCCTTGTCCCTTTGCTT
The DNA here is from genome assembly GCA_018244895.1 of Myscelus amystis hages. Classification (NCBI taxonomy): domain Eukaryota; kingdom Metazoa; phylum Arthropoda; class Insecta; order Lepidoptera; family Hesperiidae; genus Myscelus; species Myscelus amystis. The sequence continues at coordinate 6,688 of DWQT01004970.1, forward strand.
TCTCACACAACATTATAATACTCTATTTAAATTGTTGTAATTAACAACTTTTTTAAACTGTTACTACAATTCCATTTCTAATAGTTTTTATCTTTTTTCTGATTAAATTTTAAAAATACTAGCAACACCTGTTGCTTAGCAACTGTAAGAACTGCAATGGTAAACAATCTTCAATTGAATTGTGTACCCACGTATCTGTTTTTCTAGTATCTTTCTTATTTTACCTTTAAAATATTAAGGCCAAAAAACGTAGCCCTTAGAACAGCAATAACTACTTACTTTATTTCAAATTTCCTATAGTTAGTCCAATCCAATATGGGTTTATACAAATTATGCAGTTGTAATGTTGAGATACAATACAAGGGCGGCTTACTATCAAAAGCGATGCTTTTTACTATTAGTATCGGTTTATTAAATTTAATTTTACCATTCATTGTTGCCTACAGAAGTCGCGGTAACTACTCATATATATATTTAAGCTTTCTGCTGCTTTTTTGTAAACACTTCATAGATTTCTATAATAGCGAACATTCAGATCAGATTTTGTGTTTCAGGGTTTTGGCTGAAGTCACACTACTTTTACGAGCAGCCCACAGTGCATTCGACTTACAACTATTTACTAGTGGCAGAAACTGATGATCCAAACATCACTATAGTCTGTGGTGATGCTAAAACCCTGAAGAAGGAAGCTCAAGCATACGAAGAATACTGCGCAGAAACACAAGTAATACCTGACAACTTTTATTGTCCAACAACATGAAGAAAATTGCTCATTTGCTGATGCGGGCATTTCAATGACAACTTGTAGAACATATGGGTGTCAACTTTTTATCAGCGTTTCGTGATTCATATTACACATTCTATGTGATTACAATATCTAAACGTCTTATAGGACCTTGAGGACGATGTATGATCTTCTGACAAGGATGAACGAGTCATACGACATGCTCACCATTGAGCCTCCCGCTAAACAATTCGTCTAGCAGTCTTTCAGTGGCAATAAATCTTAGAAATGTTTTAAATTCTCAAGTATGTATGTGTGCTGTATTTTTTAGATACAGGAGCATGATTATAACGGTGACGGTAAACCCGATCGGCTAAATTTTAAGTTCCAAATAAATATACCTGCCGAAAGGATAATCATATCCGTTATCTCAATATTAGAATTCGATTATCAATTAACGGTAAGTAATTTTATATCCTACGCGTACCTATCTATAATTCTACGTTTGTAAGTAATTATACGTTTGAAAGCCTGGCATATGCTAATTCTTTAAAATTCAAAATCGCTAGCTATAATGGTGTAGGAGAACATCGTTCGAAACACGCGAGCCTAGGTGTCAATAAATTTTGGAAAACGAACCCTTTTCATTCCAAAAGATGACCATTCTTCCGTTGTTAAATGATAGATAGGGAAACTATTGAGATGAGATCAGATTAAACATAATTACGAAGAAAAATTTAATTATAACTAACGAGCTAGAAACCTGCAGAAGGTTAGTACTAACAGTTTTGGAAAACAATATTGCGTGGATACCTACTTCTCCAGAATAAACATTATCTTCAGCGAATAGTTAAACATTTTCCTCGATTTGTACTGATCATATAGAAATTCACATTTATGTGAATAGTCCGACTACATCTAATATAAAGACATTAAGCTAGTTTACATCTATTAGACCGTTAGGTTTTAGATAGGTTAGGTTTTCTATACATGTAACTTAAATGTCAAGGAATGCTATGACTATGACGCACTTAACTACTGACACTAAAACAGCAACAGTGGTGGCATTCGCGTTGCTCATCTTTATTTGTTAGGCTCCTAGCAGATTGATAATAGCATCCGAAATTTTTGAAGTTGTGATTTCTTTGCAGATGCAGATCCTTTAAGTCTTTTGTATTCATTTAGCTAGGTACCTAATTCAAGAAATTTAAGCAACGTCTTCCGTTTTCAATCTTACATTTTTTTTCTTACTTGTTGCAGTACGATATCCAAATTAGGATTTGCAATACACACTTACTTTCAAAGTACTTATAATTATTGTATATTTATTTGACCCACGCGATTCGATATAAAACTCTATATGTACTATATACCCTTGGTAAAGTTGCTATTTTTTACATTATAATACGATAAAGTGTAAGTAAATAACGAAATGTACATTTATTTGCAGTATACATGTCCTCTTCATATGCAGACTCTAGCCATTCTAAATAAGGAAAACGCATTGCCTTCTTCCGGATTTCAATATAATGGAGACTTAAAATTATATCAGCTGACACACTTACCATGCCAACGTAACGTTATGGATACAGGATATAATATCTCAATATTTAATTACACCACAGAAGATAGCTACGAAAATGTGGTGGATTTCTTTATGAACAATTTCTATGACAGAGATGGTAAGCGCTGATTGTTCAAGATAGCTTGTTCACTTTTTGTTTATCATTGACTATTTTCTAAGTAGTTATAAATAGAAATATTTTTAACTGACGATAACATAAGTCGTGCACTTACATACTTATATATTTTTACATAACTGTATAATAAATTGTTATAAGCTTCCGTTTTTTTTTATCCTAAGTCAAGAAAATTTTGAAATTGGTATTAACTGATAAATTCATATTTTATTGTTACAGTTAGAACAGATATTAGGACCTCGTTCCTAACCACATCTTTTGGACACACAGGTTCATTCACAATTAATATAAATGTCCGGATTCCTGAAGCAAAAATTCTCTATGTGCCAAGTCTGCTGCAGGAATTAAAGTGGGCTTGGCCCCAATATCTTTCACTAGCCCTCATATTCTATTGGGTCTTTGGAAAAGTAAAAAAGTTTGTGTTTAACAACCGTCTATTCATGTCATGGGAAGTAATTCCATGGAAAAAGAAGAACTGAGGCTTGGAATTTCTTTTTATCCTCATCATTATGTTATTTTCTGAAGTAAAGTAATATAGTATGTATCATATGCAATAGCATGTAATAAATAATTGTTTATATAGTATAAGTACCACTCTTGAAAACTTAATGAATATCTGTAGTCTCGGCATCCTAGGTCATACATTATAAAGTACCAATTATTATTAACTGGAATAGAATATATTAAAAATTCATTCATAAATTCTTACTGGAAGAATACACATTCATCCGTTTATAGCATTTATAATGAGCAAAGAGGGAGAAAATAACAGGCAACTGACTTTAATAAATAAGAGCATTATAAATGACAATAAACATTAAATCGAACCAAAATTTTATTTACACTATAACTTTCTAGCTAATCTTATATAATAATTTACAATTTACAATTTTAATATTTCATTTATCACTGGGTCAATGTCAAAGTTGGTAACTGGCTAGTCAAACCAGATTTAGCGTCGAGCTCTGCCCGGTTGTCTTCTATGATAAATGTCTTGCCGCTGTAATCATCCAACTGCACTAATAAGTATCGGCACAAGTAGTTTCCATATTCATTCTGAAAAGTAAGAGAATAAAATTTATTAAATGTTGGTGCTGACAGTTTTAAACATATTTTTTAAATTTAATTTGCCAAGACTTATTCATCAGGACTCCAATCTTAATGCAAGTAGTTTTATAGGCTGTTTGTTCATTATAAAAATCCACAAGGCAGACATGATACTTTCAGAAAAAAGAAGAATAAACAGTCAATAACGTGATTCAATCTATACTAATAATATAAAGCTGAAGAGTTTGTTTGTACGCACTAATCTCAGGAACTACTGGTCCGATTTAAAGAATTCTTTCAGTGTTGTATATCTAATTTATCGAGGAATACTATGGGCTATATAACATCACACTAAGATGAATAGGAGAGGAGCAGCAACAAAAAATATTGCGACAACATCATAATTGAGAGCTTTCCTTGCGTGCGCTGAGTAAATGGTGAAAGTTACTCCAAAATCATGTATTACAAAATTGTTCCCCTCTAAAAGTTCAAAAATAAGTGCCTGTGATAAATAACTCATTCATTTGCAAATAATATAATATTTAAGAACTATTTTG